>CAUYQG010244870.1:0-56451 GCA_963574415.1 Tarsius wallacei
AGACCCGCCTGGGCAACTTGGTGAGACCTCATCTCTACAATAAATCAAAAAATTAGCCGGGCATGGTAGCGCATGCCTGTAGTTCCAGCTACTTGGAAGGCTGAGGCGGAAGGATCGCTGGAGCCCAGCAGGTTGAGGCTGTGGTGGCCGGGAGCGTGCCACTGCACTCCAGTATGCGCAACAGAATGAGACTCCAACTCAAAAAAAAAAGAAAAGAAAATATCCCTATTACACTGCACTGCACCACCATCATTTGCATTTTTATTGTTTTCACTCAAAAACTCCTAAGTTATTTTGATAAGCACCATTAAACAAAAATCTGAGTAATTAGTTCTTTTGATGCTTTCTGGTGGCAACAGAGGAACTCAAAGATGTTCATTAACAAGACAATCAGTCTCAGGTGGGACTTATTATAAACAGAGCTTAGCCCCAAAGCAGCCACTCATTAAATCCTGAACAGGAATTAGGTATTTCTCTCATCCCATGCCATTCTTCATCAACTAGTTCCTGCCACTTGGGTAGGATTATTACATATTTTATGCCACTAAAACACTACAAATCACTGCTAATGCAAGATCCCCAAGGGGGACCAGAAAGCAGTCATACCCTCCTTCAAAGATTGCAGATTCAGAAGTGTACAGTCAGAAGGTACTCTCAGAGATCAGCCACCTTCATCCTCTCATTTGACTGATCAGAGACAGAGATCCAAACAAATCAAGAGACTTTTTCAAGGTCCACAGGTAGTCAGTGAGACCCCCACCCCCCCGTCTTTGGCTTTAGTAAATTTTCTATCCCAAGATGTTCCGAAGTGTCTGACTGAAGCCAGTGTCTGAGAGGTACCCAAGGATGCTGAATGTTCTAAGTGACTGATCTGTGGCAAAGCACCCACTCTTTCCCTAGAATGACAAATGTTTCTGATGCTGAATGTTGACACAAAGTGTATTAAACTGAGAAAAATTGCGGGATCATAGAAAATAACCAAAAGAATGCTTTATATTTAAAGAAATGAGTGAGTTTACCTCATATATGTGAAAAACAGAGCATGAAGTTGATCCGCATCTAGGGCAGAAGGAGACCTGGGTTCTGGTCTGTACTCACCAGTTCTGGGATCCTCAGTGGACCCTCACTCCTCAAGCCTCACCCTGGAAAGATCCTTCCTGCTCCCAGCTCCAAAACTTGGTTTCTATTCAGATGCCTTCATGCCTTCCCCCTTTAAGGTGGGATTTGTCTACAGCATCAGTGTCATCATTCATGAAACTCTCTCCCGTGTTATATAATATAGGGCAGCACAGATAAGATTTTAAACAAAAGATTGCCTGTGACTCTCCCAGCATTTTGCTAACAGATAATGCACAAAGAATAGACATTGAAAGAGAGCCCTCACCTGCTTCACTCACCTGCTGAGAATCAGCCTCCCAAAAATTGTAAGCAGCACAACAGAAATAAATGTATCACTACTTCCCTACTCCTGAGGCATCATGCAAAGCACAAGCTGTGAGTCCTTAACAAAACACCTGCGCCCCCCTGAAGTCTTTCTACTATTTAATCTCAGTCTTCCTAACACAGCACTCGTGTCACCAACCACATGCAAACACAGTGGGGAAAAGGTGGTTTTGTTTTGTTTTTTTTCTTTTTAGTAAACTTGTCAGAAAGGCAAAATAGCTTTGATGTGCTATCTTACTACTTTTTCTCACTTTTGTATCTTATTTAAGATCTGTGAAAACCCATGCAAGGTCTAGTGTTTATCTTCTTAACAAAAGAAAATACATGGGGTGTTTTTTTTTTTCATTGATAGACTTCATTTTAAATCAAATTTCTGCTGTTATGTGCCACAGTGATAACCTTGAGTGCCAGGAAGACTGGAAAAAAAATTGCATTCATTAGGAGGTACTCGGCTGCAACTAACTCTGTCAACCATAAGAAAGGCTAATAACCTTTACCTGCCTGAAGCCCTTCATGGCAGGGGAGGAAGAAATCCAAAAGGTAAGTGAACGATGGATGCATGCCTAAATTAGACATGACCGTGAAAAAGAGATGTCAGTGGCAGGGAATGGGGAGACCTTAAATGCAAGGAATGACTGAGCGACATTATTTGCAAAACAAGATCTCATCAGGAACCAATCAGGAGTGCCAATCCAATTTTGCTGACTCATGAAAAGCAATAAGTCATGCAAACAAAGAAGTCTGAGCTCATTTCATTTCCATTTTTCCAACCAGACAATCCAGAAAGACTTGCAAAAAGTTCCAGATTAACTAACTATCTTTGTCTTTCCTGTTAACTAGCGCCAGAGGCAACACCCCTTTTTTCTCTTCTGTCTCCCAGGATTCCCCTCTGGATGCTAATGAGGTAGAGAGGTTTCCAAGTTCCATATTCGCAGTCAAGCAGAACTATTCTTTTCCACAGGCAATATGGAAAAAATAAATTAACTTGGAGGATTTCTTGATGGAGACAGTTTACAATCAAACACCCCACTGTTGACAAAATCATCATAACTGTCACTTCACGCCTCTCTGCCAACTGCATAATTAGTGTCATTACCAGTAAGTCATGGAAATACAAATGAGTGTGGATTATACAACACAAAACTGCATAAATATGAATATTTTATGGTACCTGAACAATGGGGCAAATTGTACATGACATGGACTTGGCATTTACATCCAGAGGAACTTAAGATCTTTCACCTGGACTAAGTTCACCAACTTACAACAGCGCTTTAGAAAGATGTTTCTGGGTGAGTGTGACTGAAGGCAAGCAATGAGGTGGAGAGGGGGTGAAAATATTCTGTTTGGAACTGTTTTTAAAATGCATTAAATGGTTAGTTTATTTTTGTGTTTAGAACATGCAATTTCATTTTTATGTTTTCCTAAATGGAATGTGTTTCAAAAAATATTTTTAAAATAATAGAATGTAAAGCCAAATGCATCTACATTGGTATCACCTACTATTCAATCATTTATGTTTGGATACATTGGCAAATATGTTAGGCCAAACCACTCTGCACCCACATTGCCTTTATCACACCTCTGGGTGACCTCCTTCTTTCTCCTCTCCCAAGACCAACTCAAGTCACACTACTCTCTCCTTTCTTTGAACTTCTAAAGGTTAGTCTCTGTTGAGCACATACTTTGACCCTTCTTGAACTCTGTTAGTAATGGCTGTCAAACTCTTTCTATGTGTTTTAATTATATCTTTGGAATTGCTATGCTTCCACAAATCCTCCCCTTCTCAGTGTCCAATACTGAGCTGAGAGGTCATAGGTATGCCTTAAACATTAAGGAAAATTATTAAATTAAGTGGGCATGTCCATTTATTTCTATTTTAAAAAGATGGCAATGGAAAAATATTGGATGAAACCCAGTTATTCTTTTCAGCAGGGTGAGATCACATTTCCCCTGGAAATCAGAAATATCCACACACAAACAAGTGGTCAGTGTGGTCATTAAAACTTGCCAGTAGGGGTTGAGAAATACCTTCCCAATCAAGGAGACTATTCATTACAAGCTTGAATGTATAGTAAGCAGCAGTTGAGTCTTACATGGTATCACTAGATATCAGATCTATGAGGGAAGAGAGTTTTGCTTGGTTTGTTCATAGTAGTGGTAGGTGGCATAATGGTCCCCAAAAATGTTCACATCTTAATCCCTGGAATTGGTGACTTTATTAGGTTATATACCAGGCAAAAACAAAGAACACAACTTTCTTTCTACCTCCCCTCCCCAAATCTCAAGATCTATGAAGTGTTTATTATATTTAAATTCTTCATTTTGACTAAATTTATTATGCTTTGAATCTGTGTACACTGTCACAGATGGTAGTTTCAGAAAACCTTTGAAATTGCAACTGACTTAGACAAAACATAAATCCACCTGTTCAAATTTCCAGAATATAGATTTCTGTTTGTGAGATGAAGCTAGAGTGATAGAAAGTTGAAATTTCATCTCACAAGGAACCACATGACACAAAGCAGTTAATACCATGGCATTTGTGCTTGTGGAAACTCACTCTGCTATAGAGAATGGATTGGTTCAAAAAGACTGTGGGCAGATGAGGTAGGAAGTTGTTGCATGAACTCTACAAGAGATGTAGTGGCCTAACTTTGGATAATGGCAAAGGGAGATGGAGAGAAGTAGATGAATTCTAAGAGAGGTTGGGAGGTTATATTGATAGAAATTGGCAACTGGGAGAGAGAAAGAAGTCAGTGGGGTCTGGAAAACAGACTGGATGAAAATCATTTAGTAAGGCACAGAGCATAAGATATTGTGGTTGAGTATGAGAAACATTATGGCTGGACATAATATAAAGGATCTTGATTTGGAAATGAGTTTATAATGGGGAAGATAATAAGTAATTGTGGAAGATAATAAGAAATAATTGGATATATTGGTCTAAAGCTCAAAAGAAAAATTTTATTAGAAATAGATTTATGAGTCATTGATATATCAATACAGGTGGAGGTTATTGAATATGAAAACACCCAGAGTAAGTGTATAGATTGAAGATCTAGGGAAAAATCTCTGAGGAACACCATTTTTAAGGGCCAGGACAGAAGAGGAATTGACAAAAGAGACTAAGTTCATGGCCACAGAGAACAAAAGTCAGGAGCATTTAGTGTCATTATAACAGCAGAGACGATTTCCAGATGGTGGGTATCATCTAAGGTGCCAAGTGCTGCTGAAAACTGAAGCAAGATGGAAACCATTGCATTGGAGTTTGCAATATGGATATCATTAGGGACTTGGGCAAGAATATTTTAGTGGAGTAGTAGGGACAGAGATCAGCCTGAAGAGTGTTAATTAAGGGTGAATATAACTGTGTGTCTTAGTGTGCTGTAAGGGAATACCTGAGGCTGGCAATTTATAAAGAAAAGAGTTTTATGTGGCTTATGGTTCCTCAGGCTGTACAAGAAGCATGGTGCCAGCATCTGTTTCTGGTGAGAACCTCAGGCTGCTTCCACTCATGGTGGGAGGGGAAGTGGATGTCCAGAGATCATATGGTGAGAGGAGAAGCAAAAGGAAGGAGAGGAGGTCCCAGGCTCTTCCTACCAACCAGCTTTTACAGGAAGTAATAGAGTGAGAAGAGAACTCACTCATTACTATGAGGATAGCACCAAACCATCCCCAAGGGATCCACTCCAGTGACCCAAACACCTCCCATTCAGTTCCACCTTCAACATTGGGGATCAAATTTCAGTATGAGATTCAGAGGGTCAAATATACAAACTATAGTAGGGTTCAAGGTGAGAAAGTAGGAAAAACAAATACCTCTTTAGGAAGTTTAGCTTAAAAAGAGAAGCAGGCTGGGCACAGTGGCTCACACCTGTAATCCCAGCACTTTGGGAGGCCAAGGCAAGAGGACTGCTTGAGTCCAGGGGTTTGAGACCAACCTGTGCAACATGCTAAGACCGTGTCTCTAAAATAAATAGCAAATTAGCTGGGCCTGATGGTGCACAGCTATAGTTTCAGCTACTTGGAAGGCTAAGGCAGAAGGATCGCCTGAGCCCAATAGTTGGAGGTTGTGGTAATTCTGATTGTGCCACTACACTCCAGCCTGGGTGACAAAGTGAGACTCTGACGAGAGAGAGAGAGAGAGAGAGAGAGAGAGGTGGGGAGGAGAGGCAAGAAATGGGATAGTAGAGAATTACAATTTTTTTTTTTTTGATAAGAGACAAATGCTAATCTAAAGAAGTCAATAGAGAGGACAAGTTTGATGATTCAGGTCAGCAAGGGGATAACTGGTGTCCTGACCCTGGGGAGCTGGGTTGGGTCCAGCACAGGGGTGGGAGGATGCAGTATGGTTGGTGGTACAAGATGTGTCTTCATTGTCATGACAGGAAGTAAGGAGAAGATGAATATATGACTGCAGGTGAGTTTTTAAGCTTGATGGTGGAAAATTGAAGCAGTTGCCATCTGCTTTTTGTTATTCTGTTAAGCAGGAGATTAAGACATCCAAATGCTTAATATTGAAAAGAGAGGCATTCTAGCATTTAAACCAAAATTTTCAATACAGATAAATCCAAAATTTTTAAGTAGTGCCATCTCCATACGTGTTTGAATTTACAGAATCACAGTTCAGTTGTTTAAATCTTATTTGATATTCAACATTATAGAAAGCTTGTCTTAGTCCCTTTAGCTTGCTATAACAAAATACCTGAGATTGGGTAGTTTGTAATGAAAGAGATTTACTTGGCTCATGATTCTGGTGGCTGAAAGATTCAAGATTGGGCATGTGCCTCTGATGAGGACCTCAGGCTTCTTCCACTCATAGTGAAAGGTGGGAAAGGAGCCAGTGTGTGTAGAGATCAAATGGTGAGGGAAGAAGTAAAAATGGGGGTGGAGACAAGGTGTTGGGCTCTTTTAACAACCGGCTGTCAAGGGACCAAACAGTGAACTCACCTTCACAGGATGGCATTAATCTATCCATGAGGCATCTTCCCCCACTCAGCATTGAAGATCAAATTTCAACATGAGGTTTGAGGGGGGAAAAAATCAAAACCACAGCAGAGTTCATTCATAATACACAGAAATAATTCTCAATCCCCTTTTAAGTCCTTCACAAATCTCTCTCTCCCACAACTTCTTCAGAGCCTCAAACACCAAAAATATCCTTCCACCCCCAGCCTGTGTCTCCTTTCTCTCCTCTCATTCTTTGCTTTGCAATTCTCTATTATGAAGATAAACGGAGCCCCTTTAGCTAAATGCTTTTCTCCTTCCACTTACTCCTTAGACTTTTTTTCTCTTTATTCACTTACCAGATTCAAAGATTTACATCACAGTCAATCCAGGAACAGGTCTTGGAAATATAGAACTTTACTCAGAAGACTGCACTAGGAAGGTAGAAAGAATGAACAGAGAGAAATAACTCACGCATTATTAAGTTGTGGCACAGCCCTCTCATCCACGAAATATAAGCTGCCCTCGTAGAATGTGATGTCAACACTGGACAATGGCCCAGCACAGCCAACACAACTGAAGTGTAGAACTTAAGTGCTGGGAGCCTTTTTACACAGTTAACAGGGGTTAAGTAGATAAAGGGGCAATCAACAACTGAAAAATTGACCTTGGCACAGTGCTGTGGCTGATACTGGAAATTTCTGAATTATTGATCATGTATGCCATATGCACATTTTAGGCATTAAATCCCTAGATACAGAAAGATTCCAAAAGGAATGCACAGGAATGTTGACCACATGACCCACTGAAAACTAGCAGTTGCGTGAGTAACAAAATTCCCCTATGGGTTAAGAAAACTTAGTAAATCCACAGGAAAAAGGAGAGATGCATTCATCTCTCCATCTAGCTGTTGAAAGGATCATTATCTTTGAACACAGACAAGAAGAACATCAAAATCCCTCCTCCACAAAGTGACAATTCAGAAAAGTCATCTTACCAGTCAAATACAAACAACAGCAAAATCTCAAGGGCTTAACACCAAAAAAAATCAATTATTGGCTGAGTGTGGAGGCTCATGCCTGTAGTCTCAGCACTTTGGGAGGCTAAGGCAGGAAGATTGCTTGAGTCCAGGAGTTCAAGACCAGCCTAGGCAACATAACAAGATCTCATTTCTATTAAAAATAATACTAATAATCAAAAATAAGCTTGGCATGGTGGTGTGTGCATGTAGTCCTAGCTATTGAGGAAGATGAGGTAAGAGGATCACTTGAGCCCAGGAAATCAAGGCTGCAGTGAGCCAGGATTGTGCCATTGCACTCCAGACAGAATAAGACCCTGTCTCAAAAAAAAAAAATCATTTCTTGCTCATGCAAAGTTATCTGTAGATTCAGAAAACTTTAGGACAAGTGTTCTCCAAGCAATGGTTCAGACTCCTAGGCGGCTCTGAACCTCTGTCTCCTCCAACTCAACACAAGCATCCATATGGCCAGTGAAGGCAAGCATGTACTAGTTGGTTTCTCTGCTGGACATCCCCCCCTTGCCCAATCACAGGTGCTCACCAGCATTCTCCAGCCTGCTCTGGGTCTCAGGAGGCTGATCTGCATGCAGCGCACAAATGAGCTCTCTTGTTCTCTGGCTTCTCATTGGATTTGGCCAATGAAGTGCACCAACAGGAGACCTAAGGGCAGAAGCTGGGTGAGTTCAGGGTGTCATTCCTCCATTCACTTCCTGTGGGATCACGATGGCCCAGCTGCACCCCTCTACTGAGGACCAGCACTTGCTTGCCTATGCAGTCTCTCTCTCTCTCTCTCTCTCTCTCTCTCTGTGTGTGTGTGTGTGTGTGTGTGTCTCTGCAGTCTCATATTCTCATAATTGCTCCTTCCTTTGCCTTTTCAAGCTTAGGTGCTATGATGCCTCCCCACTGTTACTAAACCCAGAGTATTCCACCATTCCTGTTGCTTTCTTAAAACCCAGCCCACACCTTTCAAGCACCTCTACAAAGTTAAAACCCAGTCTGGCCCCTTTAGTAAACTCTTTTTCATAGCTTGACTTTAAATGCTTTGGTCTGAAAGTGACCTACATCACTTCCACTTGAAATCATTGACCAGAATTAGTTACATGCCCTGCTTAAGTACAACGGGACTGGAAAGTTTAATCCTCTCAATTACCCAAGAGAAAGGTATTGGTGAAGGCTAGAAGTCTTTCGCAGAGGCCCAGCAATAGATGGAATGTGATTTAAGTGATAATTATAGAGGCATGTGTCACTTTGTCACTTTCATCATTAGAAACGAGCCACATAACTCATCACAATTCTTTTTCGGTGTACTTGCAGACAGTTGGAGCACTTCCAAAAGCAGTGATCAGATACAAAATTATCAAATTAATCCCCAAATTGGCACTCAGATTGAGATAGCTGCTTCCTCTCAAGTTAAAGAAGATTAACTATTAGCCCTTTAGAAGAATAAGCAGGGCAGTCCCAGACCTTACGTACGCAGTATTGATTGGATGTGTCCTTACACACAAATGCCGTACAGTAGCTCTCAAAGAGCTATTACACATCTGTCACAGAAAGAGCAGCAGAGATACCAGGTTATCTTTAAATACTTTGTCCACTGATTGATTAAAACAACCAGACGTAGATGTAATACTCAATATTGACCAGTCCAGAAATGCCGTGGGCATGTGGAATGATAAATGTAGCCTGTAATCAGGGCTCCCAGCACACATTCTTCCAGCAACAACCTGGATGTCCTTGGCCACAATGTTTTAGACTGGCTCCTTATCTGTAAATTGAGGCAAGTAGATCAAGAGCTTTTAATCTGTGATATATGGATGATATATCTAATGAGATCTGCTAAAACTGTGCAAAATTAAGGAGCTATTTGCATGTGTAATTTTTTAATGGAAAAGATTCACAAAAACATCCTATTATACCCCTAATTATCCCTCTTCCATCTAACCAAAAAAACAAAAAATTAGAATCACGGAGCTAGATGATGTCACATGCTTCTTTCAGATCCAATCTTTGATGATCTCGTGGTCATTTCTGGTCAATATATTGGTCTGATGAGAACAAATACTATATGCTCATAACACATCAATGCAGCTGGAGGCCATCATTCTAAGCAAATTATTACAGAAACAGGAAAACTGCAGATTCTCATTGGTAAGTGGGAACTAAACACTAAATGCACAAAAGGCACCAACAGTCACTGAGGGTTACTAAAGGGGAGAGGGAGGGAGAGGAAATGAGGGCGGAAAAACTGCCCATTGTGTACCTCAGAGGAGCAGACTCAATAGAAGCCGAAACCACACCATCATGCAATATACCTATGCCCAAACCTGCACATGTGCCCCTTGAACCTAAAATAAAATTTTAAAAAATAAGAAAATCAATTAGGGCAACTCTCTTTCTGGTCCCCTTCCTCAGTGGTAGCTTTTCGGTCTTCTTAATAAACTCCTGTTTTCTCACCCCCCTCCCCCCCAAAAAAGAAAAGAAAAAAGATTAAAACAATGAAACTGTCCTAGTATAGAGATTTAGCATACAGGTGGTATGCAACAGATGTATATAAATCTGAATATGGGCGAGACCTCATCTTTACAATAAATAAAAAAAATCAGCCAAGTGTGGTAGCGGGCGCCTGTAATTCCGGCTACTCGGAAGGCTGAGGCGGAAGAATCGCTGGAGCCCAGCAGGTCGAGGCTGCGGTGGCCGGGAGCGGCCACTGTACTCCAGTCTGGGCGACAGTGAGACTCCAACTCAAAATAAATAAATAAATAAATAAAAATAAATAAATAAATCTGAATATGCATCTTATTTTACCTAATTTTTGTATGTGTCATTTTTAGGTCATATAAACATCTATTATAAATTATCTTTTCTGGGGTTTGTTGTTGTTGTTGTTGTTACTTACTCAAAAAATAAGGAGTCCTTCATTTGCTTTACTTTTGTATTTCCATTTTACTCTTAATGACTCTATGTAAAATAAGATGTTAACAAGAATTTCTTCCAAATGAGGTTAAAGGACACATTTCAATTAAGGTACTCAACTCAGAACCAAGATCCTAAAACACTTATTTAAATAATTAAAAATTGTTCTGCATAAGATCTTGTCCAAAAGACAAACTTTAAAACGGTGACGAGCAACTCTTAGTGGACAAAATTTTCCAACTTAAATGTACTAAAGGTACCTAAACCACCCACTCTCGGTTTCAGTGTCCAGTTGATTTAATTAACCATAGGTCCGTTTTTACTTGCATTCTAATTGTGTCCTTGACTAATTGTGCATTAAATACTTGGCAGAACACTGCAGATAATCTTAGAGAGACTTAATTCCTCTTAACTTCCATTTATACGCAGAAACCAATCTGGGAAGGCTTGGATTTGAGAACAGTATGACTGGTAGTTTTCCATGGAAACAAGGAAGGAGAAAAGGATTTAAAATGGCTCAAAAGCATGAGCAATACCCACAGGCACACATCAGAGATCGGAAGTCTTTAAAAAATAAAGTTTGTGTCAAATTAGGAACACTTTTCATTCTGGCATTTCGGAGTGTATTTGGGGTGAGGCTGGTTACATCTCCAGGCTTGAGAGAGAGTTTGAATGTGCAAATTTTTACAAGAACAGTTGAGTCCATGAGTCCCTAGTGTCACTGTTTTGATAGCCAAAATTAGCTTTTGGCAATGGCAGGAAATATGTATGAGGAATCTCTGTACTCCAAGAACATGCAGGTCTACCGACAACTTTCTTTTCCTTTTTTACATGCTCTTCCTCCCATCCTGGCTTCCCTAACAGCTGAATGCCTGATTTTCATCTTTCCCCAGTAATAATTTGAATGTTGCTGTTGTCTGGTGATCTAGCCTCAGACCTCTCACACTGTTTTTGTACGAGAACAAAGAACTCCCACTTGGGGGTTCTTTGCAAAGATATCATTTATAAAAGTTTGTCTAGCATGGTCTTCCTCTAATTTCCACTTTACATTTTGAAAGTTTCTGATAGGACTGGGGATCGGTCAGATGGGTTAATTCTGTGGTTTATGGTTCTTCAACCCAATTCTGCACACTCCAAAAGGAGAATAGTTGAAAGAGTACTCCAAGCATATACCCTGCAGCAGGCAAATTCAATGAGCTGCTCAGAGTTGAGTTAGCCACATGAACCAGACAGAATCTGGTTATAATTTTTCACACCAAGGTTTTCTGGCCTTACCTCTGATTGCCTGTACAGCTCAGCTCTTTTCCTATAGGCCCTAGTTTACTCATAAACTGCTAAAGAATGATTTTTTCCAAAAAATTTAAATTCACAAAATCATGACTGCTGTATGAATATAAAATGAACTTATTTAACTGGTTTAAAGAAGAATCTGAAGAACAGACATATATAGAGCGTCAGAAATTCTAAAATGAATCTGTTGATAGATGCAAAACCGGGACCTAAACATAGTCTTTGTAATGATGCTTGAACCATCTTTTCTATAGGGTAGAAATCAATTGTATATCTAACAGACAAAATCCATTTGCACTTCTATAGACAAGACACTTGTATTTCTATCATTTTTTTTCAACTCAAAGAGTTGTAACATAGTCTGGTCAAAGGCAATCAAAGAAGCAAACCACTACAGAATGAGATAACCTTTGAGTATCTATTAGACAACTGTGAGCATTTTCTTAAAAGGACAACCTGTCATGTTTTACCCATGTCAAGGTGTTTCAAGATTTTTCCTCAAAAGCTCACCTTGAGGATCATAAATACTGTCTCTCAATATGCTTAAATACAAAAAGGTTGATCCCTTTAGGTTTGGCCTGCTTATTTCCATAGGTGCTGCAAGAGTGGTAATTAACCATATATTTGCTTTGTAAATTGAAAACCATGCAGTACTGCGCTACTAATAAGGCCAAAGAAATAACTTCTACTTGTAAATTTTCCTATGGAGATTGATTTTTATTTTTCAAAGCTTCTATTATTTGCTATCCAGAGGCTAGGAAACTAAGTCCAAGAAACTCTCTTCACCAGATATCACATGTAGTACCAATAAATTTGAATGATTTTCTCCCTTCTCAAAGTTCTCAGAACTTGTTAAGGTTTTTATACTGCCAGGAAGTGACCTTACTCACCATCTATAAGGCCAAGACTGTAAGCCAGACCATAACCTTAAGAGTTTTCCACTTTTCTAAAAACAAACAAAAAAAACTTGTTATTTCTGATTAAATAAGAATTATTTTCAAACAAGACAATCCTTGTAAGGACTTGATTGCACAATTCATAATTGTATTCTGTAAAAAAGTGGGCGTACTCATTTTTGTTTTAAACTTGTGTAAATAACCATATTGCCATGAAAAATGAAGAAACTCAGTAAGAGTTGGTGAATTCTAGAGTATCAGTGAGAATCAGATATCATTTCAAAATATATACTGTACCTTTACAAAAGCAAAGTCTACTTAACAGTTTTAGAGTTGATTCAGAAAGAAAGAAAACGAGCCTCCTAATATATGCATACATCCAAAATAGAACACTAATGAAACATCAGCAAAATTCTAAGCAATGAATTCCAACATTGCCCTTATCAGTTCATTCAGTCTCTTCTGCTGAATCATGGACCACTGGCCTACATTTATCTGCTTCCAGAATAAGAAGAGTCCTGGAGATCCTGCCTCAGGGAGATAGTTTGATGGCATCTAAATGATGTCAGTTCAGAAGCTGGTACCCCAAGAGCCTACACTAGGGAGCAGCAATAGTTCAAAGTGCCTGCCACAGTCTTTTCCATGAGATTTAAGATTAAAGACTAAACTGCTGTCCTGTACCTTAGAGTAGCACCTTCAAGGAAGCATCAGAGTAAAACAAAAACTTATCTGAAGATGACAACGATTTGTGGTTGTGGTCAATTTACTACCATAATTAATAATATCAGAATGAAGGAAGATAAGATTCCCCATTAGAGAACATAATTATTTCATAGGGGTTTGATCAATGCTTCTCCTGGAAGTAGGACAACTCCCCAGGGTCTTCTCCTAAGGCATGCACTTTCTGAAATGCTTGTATTTATATTCATAACATTGTACCTCAATAAACTCATGAGAAGGCCAAGCATCTCTTCTAATTTGACATATTTTCTCATGTAGCTCTTGTAATACCAATTTAAGAAATATAAAGTACATCAAACAAATATAATCATCTTTAGTGCTTGTCTTTTTATACAATTAAAAATAAATCTTTGTCGACTGGTCTGGGGCCTTCGGGAAGTCTTCAAAATAGTTTTAGGTGTAAAAGATATCCTGAGATTTTAATTTTTTTCTAATTATAAGAGCTGATCTTAGTAAGGCAAAGTCAATAGAATTGTCAGAGGAGATTTGGGGCACTTGATATTGATTGGATCATAAGTGCTTGAGAACCGACTGCATGGCAATCTATTTAATCAAAGTGACAAAATATTTTGAAATAAACATAAAAGATAATGTGTCCATAAAGAACCTCAGTTCTTTCACAAGTAAGAAAATTGTGTTCTTTGGATTTTTTTTAATAATCAAGGACAAAACAAAGTCAACATAAAGCACAGATATAAAGTTCAGAAAATTGTTCTGATAGGCACAGATTCTCTGCTCCCTAGATGGATTTCACAGAAGGTAAAGAATAATTTTTCATTTTGTAAATGAAGGTATCGATCAGTAAACTAAGGAAATAAACCCACCGATAATGAACAAATAGCTAAAATTTTAACTTAGTTTATGCCTTCTTTTCAGATTCATTTATTAAAAAACCAAAGCAGCCAGGCATGGTGGCTCACACCTGTAATCCCAGCACTTTGGGAGGCAAAGGTAAGAGGATTGCCTGAGCCTACGGGTTCAAGACCAGCCTGGGCAATTTGGCAAGACCTCATCTCTACAATGAACAAATAAAAATTAGCCAGGCTTTGTGGCACACGCCTGTAATTCCAGCTACTTGGAAGACTGAGGGAGAAGGGTCGCCTGAGCCCAGCAAGTCTGCAGTAGCCGTGAGCATGCCACTGCACTCCAGCCTGGGGGACAGAGTGAGACTCCAACTCGAAAACAAACAAACGAAAAACAAGTAAAAATTTATTGTCCAAGTCTTGTCTTTTACTAGCCTCTTTTATGTTGTGGAACAAATTGACTTATATGAGAACACAAATATTCTCTTTTTCCTTACAAAACAAAGGCACACACCCACTTGCATTTCTTCATTATCATTATTCTTAGGATAATCTCAACAACATACATAGATTATAGTTTCTCACCAAGGTGAAAGTTTTCTGTTTCACAGAGGAAACTAGAGGGCATATGATTGAGCATTTTAGTAGAGTACCATATCTCATGATTTCATTTAACACAGCTTCTTGCAGTCACATCCATTCCTTCTACATCTTCTTAAAATGGCAAAAGTGAGCACAATTATTAACATGATATCAACTCCTGTAGCATATAGAAGAATAAAATTTTAAATTACGCTTAAACATCAGTATTTCAGTATCCCGTATAACTTTAAAAATCTAGGTATCTTAAGAGTTATTTACTAATTAATTTAATATTAGTTCAAGGCTTTAAATTACCTAAAGATCTTAGAAATTGTGCTTAAGCTGACATATTAACAAACATAATTACTATTGATATAAAAGTTTTTTTTAAAAATGATTCAATTTATTGAACACAAATTACTTTTTTATAATCTTTAAAATTGTATAGGAGTATTATTAGATTATTTTATCTCAAGGCCTGTGTGTATAATTTTAGAAAGTTTAGACTATTTTATTTGTCAGGAAACCAACTCAAGGAAAATAACACATATACTTATATGTAGTTATTACCAATAAATCAGGCAAAAGACATAGATTTATTTGGAAGGCCATAATATTAAGTTCATTGGTCTAATTTGCCAAAGATATACTTTAATTATATGAACTTAGATTCTTAAAAAGTTTTTGTTCTAGCAGTCCAACACTTTTAAAAAGTATAACATTTTTAAGGCATTAAAAATTTAATTTTATGCTGAGTGTGGTGGTTCCTGCTTGTAATTCCAGCACTTTGGGAATTGAAGGTAAGAGTATTACCTGAACCCAGGAGTTCAAGACCAGCCTACGCAACTTGGCAAGATCTTATCTCTACAATAAGTCAAAAAATTAGTTGAGCATAGTGGCGCACACCTGTGGTTCCACTTGCTTGGAAGGCTAAGATGGAAGGATCACCTGAGCCCAGCAGGCTGAGGCTGTGGTGGCTGTGAGCATGCCACTGCACTTCAGCCTGGGCAACGGAGTGAGACTACAACCTAAAAAAAAATTTAATTTCATTACTTTGGGAGAACTCTGAGAATATTTGACTTATATAAGTGTACATCTCTAGAAATAATCGGAATAGAGCTCCTTTAACTGAGGAGACATAACAAATCTAATTTATTAATACTCTCTGGCAATGGGGGGGGAAATCATACTTATACAATAAGAGGTCAAGGCCTTTCTCAATTACATACATACAAACACACAGATGTGAAGACAGGTAGAGAATTTAAAGGTTCAGTTTTACAACATCATCCCCAGGTCAAAACTAAACACAGACCCATAAAAACTCTGTGGTCCAGATCTCAAAGAGTTATTCTCCTTCCCAGAAATGTTTAATTGATTGGAACTCAACAACAGAAACCTAAAAGAACCCAACAGAGAACTCTGTTCCTCACCCAACAGAGAATATATCACTGTTATCCATCTATAGGCATCAACAAACCATAGTTAATAGAACCAAATTTCCAATCATTGCTGCCTCCAATGGGGAATAAATTAGCATCCATATAAATGAGAAGTAAAGACAAAACACAAGATTGGAAAAAGAGAATGGAAATAAAACAGAACATTGCAATGGTTAAGTTCTATAGCCACTTGGAATGTTGACAGAGAGCCAAGGAAAGGCACATCCAGGTTAAAGCAGCCCTGGAGGTGCAATTGTCTGGCAATAGTTTGTCAGGATTTACCTGACGTGTCACTGGGACTTACAAACCGGTAAAGAATAATTTTCAAATGGTAAAATCATGACTCTCATACAAATATAAAATAAACAGGTTTGAAAGATTTTATTTTCCTCATTAGTTAATGAAGGATCTCTGATATGTAAACCTAGAACATACAGCTGGAATGGAGGACTGCATAATTTTGCAAAGCTTCCTTAAGTTGTAATTATAGAAACTGTAGATGTCAAAGTAGACATTGCTGATCTCCATTACCGAATCCCGTTGAGGAAGCATCATATCTGCCCCATGCACTTTATAACATCTAAAGTAATTACAAACATTCATTATTTAAAATTTGATTTCTTTCTTTCTTTTTTTTTTTTTGAGTCGGAGTCTCACTCTGTCACCCAGGCTGGAGTGCAGTGGCATGCTCCCGCTGGGCTCTGACTAACCTTCTGCCTCAGCCTTCCAAGTAGCCGGAACTACAGGCACGGGCTACCACGCCCAGCTATTTTTGATTTATTATAGAGACGGGGGTCTTGCCAAGTTGCCTGGGTGGGTTTTGAACCCGTGGGCTCAGGCAATCCTCTCACCTCGGCCTCCCAAAGTGCTGGGATTACAGGCCAAGCCACCGAGCCCAGCGTAAAATTTGATTTCTATAATTGTCAAAATACATTTAAAATACAGTTAGCTAAATAAGTTGGATGACCAAGCTAGACAATCATCACCAGTCTGCTGAAGCAGTATATCATCACTGTACCAGGAAGCTAAAATCATGGGCTCAGTGTCTTTCACTGATAGTGACCCACGCTGTGCTACCCACTCTGGAGATCCAGCATTCTCATTCATAAAATGTAGGGGTTAGAATAGATGTTCTTTGAGGGCTTTTTCAGCTTCAAGGTTAATGACACTGTTGTCAATGGAAAATCAGCAGGCCAGTGCATTTTACCCACCTGGGGTGCTTACACAGTTCATTAATTTCTGGCCCCCTTCGTAGATATACCAAGTAGAATTTGGGTGGGATCCAGGAATATGCATTTTAAGTAATAACCACTTTAATCTTATACAAACTAAAGTTTGAAAATTATGAGTATATGTATTTTTCTTTACCTGGGCAAAAGCCAGATATGATTGAAAAATAGTTACTGAGTTTTTCTGGAAATTGGCATACTATTCAGTGCCTTCAAAGTCAAGTCATCTATATCAAAAGTAATCTGAAATGATGCTGAACAGAAACCAGGTTGTCATTATTTTAAAAGTGGTAGTTTATTATGGCGCATGGTTCATTATATCCAGTGTAAGATTTAGAGTATTATGCTCAACTTCACCAATGAACAGCTCCAATGTGTCCTTCCTCTAACCCATACTTCTTGCTTTTCACTTCCTTCTTTCTTATAAGTGGTTTAAAGAAAATGAATCAAACTGAAACTTGTTCTTTGAAAAGATTGATAAACTTGGTAAGCCTCTCACCACACTGACCAACAAAAAAGAGACAAGACATGAATGACCCCCCAATATCAGAACTTAAAGGGAGGCCATCACTACTAATGCCATGAACATTAAATGGTAAGCAAAAAATACTGCCAGTAATACTATGCCCACAAATTTGATAACTTAGATAAAATGGACTAATTCTTTGATAAACTTAAGTTATCAAAACTCATGTGAGGAGGAACAATTTGAATAAGACTATATTATTAAAGAAATTAAATCAACAAGTAATAGCCTTCTAAAACAGAAAGTCCTGAACTAGATGGGATTACTGGTTGGTTCAACCACAGGTTTAAGACAGAAATAATTCCAATTCTCTATAATGCCTTCCAGAAGATAGAAGTAGAAGAAACGCTTCCTCACTCAATGTGAGGCCAGAATTGCCCTCATATCAAAACCAGACAAAGACTTAAGGAGTGAAATCTATAGTCCAATATCACTCATGCACACAGATGTAAAAATCCTCAACTAAATATTATCAAATAAAATACAACAAGGTATAAAAGAGATTGTATGCCACAACGAAGGGGGAAATATTTCAGGTATGCAAGGCTATTTCAGCAACCAAAAAATCAATCGTAGTCACCATGTCAACAAGCTAAGTTATATAATCATAAAAGAAAAGTTATATAATCATATCAATTGATGCAGAAAAAACACTTGATAAGTTCTAACACCGAGTTATGATAAATACTCTCAGCATGCTAAAAATAGAGAAAAACTTTCTCAATTTGAGCTAACGACATCTCTAAAAGAACCAGTAGATAGCATCATACTTCATGGGGAAAGACTGAATACTCTCCCCTTAAGACCAAGAAAAGGTTTGTCTCTCACCGTTTCTATAAAACATCATTCCAGAAATCCTAACTAGTACAATAGGACAAGAAAGAAAAATAAAAGTTATATAGACTGGAAAGTAAGAAACAAAACTCTCTTCATTCACAGATGATATGATTGTCTATGTAGAAAATCCCAAAGGACCCACAAAATATCCCCTGGAACTAATGTGTATAACAAGGTCATAGGACACAGGGTAATTATGCAAAAGACACTGGCTTTCTTTTCAACAGTTGCTCTCTCATTGTGGAAAAGTGTTAATAAAAATAAGTGGGCATGGTCATTCTGGGAAGGTTGTGGCCAAACTGAGGAGAAAATATACCTTCTCCTGAGGAATTAATAAGCCTCTGCAATGAGCAGTACAACCTACACTTTTTCTTTTTCTCATTCTGCTGCCCAGGCTGGAGTGCAGTGGCATGATTATAGCTCACTGCAGCCTCGAACACTGGGCTTATATAATCCTCCTGCCTTAGCCTCCTGAATAGCTGGAGCACCAGGCATGTGCCACTACACCACAGTTTTTTTGTAGAGACAGGGGTCTCGCTATGTTGCTCAGTCTTGTCTCGAGCTCCTGAGCTCAAGGAATCTTTGTGACACGGCCTCCCAAATCTCTGGGTTATATGAGCCACCATACCCAGCCAACACAGGCTTTTTATTACTTTATATTGATAATTTTTTATCTTCTTTGGAGTTGAACAAGAGGAACGATGCTAGCTAAGAATCCAATGTGAAAGGACAAGTGGCCTAATTAGAGGAGATGGTCTTGATTATTATATTCAAATCTCAGAAAGAAAAAAATACTCGTGTTTGATGAAGAAAAATGGAGACTTATGCTTGATACATTAAAAATGGTAGAATGAAAGACTTAAATCCCTTCTTCACTTTGAAACTCCAGAAAGATGGAGAAATAGTGTTAATTCCTTTGCAAAAACAATTCAGTAATTTTGCCTTGCCTATGCATTTAGTTTAAACAAAAGTTATTTGTTATTTTCTCTAAACTCTACATGCCTTACTTAGTTTTACACAGGCTTTTGATTCCTTTGCTCAGTTATGCGGTGAGCTATATTCCTCTGCCTCTGCATTCTGACAATGTGTGGATGTCATCTAATGCAAGGGTTGCAATAGTAATTACTACTCTGTTACTGAACAGCCCTGTAATTGCTATAATAAAACCGGGCATAAATGCTCAGACTACATCTTAGCTGGTTCCACAGAGTTTTCGTTTATATAGCTCACTTTACTTGACTTTTTTGGAGCTCCACCGACAGAACAGTTTTACAAATCTTTGAAATCTGGCAAAATCCCCCAATCCCAGGGCTCCTCAGGAGAGGCACAGCAGTAGAATGGTTCACTGGGATCTCCAAAAGCCTTGCACCACCCACCATCATTTCCTGGACACATCAGAGCACTCAATAAGCCAAAAGGATACACCAAGGCACCACTGCCTCTTTATATAAGAGCAAGGAGACCATTTTTCCAGCCTCACACTGGTAATGATGAAAGAATATTCTGTCTAAACACTTTCTACTCTCACCAAGGAGATTGAAGCTGACAGGGGCAGCCGTTAGCCTATCCTGTGCTCCTTTCACTGTTTTACCTCTACCTACAACGCCCCCAAAATAAAAGAACCCTAAGAAGCAAAATATCTGTTCAAATAAAATTCTGCACATAAAAGCACAACACAGGATATTGTACCTTTTATATTTTTCAGGAGAACCAAAGAACCCAGTCTTGGATTATTAAAATTACCGAAACCTGGTTTATATAACCAGCTTCAAAGGAAAAAGAAAGGATTACGTTTCACGGCATTCCAAACTACATGTCGCAGGTAATGCGTCTTTCCCAACAACAAAGACGCCATGGGAGTTACTATGTGGATAAATGTCTGAGGGCCGCACCTCACCATACAGACCTTGTAAGTTGTCCTGGGAACATTCATTTTTCCAAAACAGTTTCTATGTGAAAATTTGCAGTGATCTGAACCTTTCCCTTTCATTCTCCATGTTTCAAAGATAACACAAATGCTGCTAACAAATCTAGGCTCAACACCTACTAGCTAGAATTCAAAAGGGAAAGAGTGACAAAGTTCACACCACTTGAGGAGAGGCTCTCTTTTCAAAAGTAGCCTTGTGGCAATGGAGAATGATTTGCAATTTGTAAGAGTTCCTTGTCTCTAACCTTGCTTATGAAAGTATTCCTCTGGGATGAGCAGCTTTGCCTAAATTGGAAACAGAAAGAATTCTCTTTGGAGAATTCTTATGAAAAAGAGAGGGGAAAAAATGTCCCATTGCCATTTCTCAATGGAAGTCCCTTCTACAAACATGCACCAAGATAATAATAGATAACAGTCCAGGAAACCCATTCAGAAAAAAAAGTATACATACAAATTTGTAAAAACAGAAGATAATCACTGAAAGCACAAGTATAAATTGCTTGTTTTTCCTGAAATAACATCTATATAAAAATTTGTTTTGAAGGATTGTAAATAAAACTGAAGAAGTAACATCAAGAAAGATACACACACAAACACACACACACACACACATGCACACACACACACACAAAGGGTGCCGGGCGCAATGGCTCAAGCCTGTAATCCCAGCATTTTGGGAGACCAAGGAGAGTGGGTTGCCTGAGCCCGCGGGTTCGAGAACAGGCTAGGCAACTTGGCGAGACCTCATCTCTATAATAAATCAAAAAATTAGCCAGGCAGGTCGACGTTGGGATGGCCACGAGTGTGCCACTGCACTCCAGCCTGAGCGAGGAGGTGAGACTCCAACACAAAAACAAAGGGGGGCGGGTTGCCAGCAATGTTATGGATGAGAGGAAACAGCAATGCCAGCACTCATTCTATGACTCTATGAGTTGGAACAACTACCTAGAAAGGGAAACACACAGTAGGAAGTGATTGTCTATCAATGGACCAGATGTGCAGCCACATCTGAAAACCTGCTTTGCCAAGGGGCATAGTACAAAGAAAAGCAAAGCCAGAGTGAGGAGAACAAAGGAACCTGAAGGTAGAACAAAGTGTTGTAAACCCAGCATCCAAGAAAGTATTCAAGACATCATCAAAACTCCCATGACTGGGCCTTTGACTCTGCCAGGAATAAAGAAGCAGGAAATAAATGTAAAACAGGCCATTTTCAAATGAATTGCTGTGTGCTCCTACCCATTCCAGAGGAGCATTGTTTAGCTAGTAAAACAATATGGAAAATAAAAGTTAATGTTTGTAGAAATTCGGAAAGGAAAATAATGCAAGAATCTAATTACTTCACAATTTAGGGAGGATAAAATAGAAGACACAAAAGATTGAAGGGGAAATTGAAAGGACCTCCTAGGCCTTTATCCTCCTTAGATTTCTGTAGAATTGCTATTCAAAAATAAATTGAAAGGTTGTGTGTTTAACAGTCAGACTGCAGAAGGAGGACAGGCAGTCTTAGGAGCAGAGGGATGATTTGAAATCTACAGGAAACCGTTTTGTATTTAAAAATGAAATACGAAATTCATAATTATCTTCCCAATTCTTAACGGGTTATATCCCTTCTGCATCTGAAATGTTTATAAAAGTGGGGCATCCTTTGAGAAGTGTCTCTTCATGACCTTTGCCCACTTTTTAATGGGGTTATTTTTTCCCTGTCAATTCGTTTAAGTTCCTTATAAATCCTGGATGTTGGTTCTTTGTTGGATGCATAAGTAGCAAATAATAAGGAATAGAGACCAATCCACTGAGTACCATGTCCACTATTGGGGGGGAGATGGCTCATTAGAAGCGTAAACCTCACCTTCATGCAATATACTTATGTAGCAAATCTTCTTATGTACCCCATGATTCTAATTATTTTTTAAAGTGTGTCAATATGGCACTACTTTTCTGCTGTCCTAGGTGACGTAGGGTCATGTATGACACATCTGTAACACTCAGTTCTGTAGAAAAATCTAAGAGAACCTTTGAATGTTGGTATCTTTAAGATTAATATGCTCTTGGAGGATTGGGGTTTTCAAGAATAAAATAATTTCTGGCTATCATTTTTGAGCCGCTCCCAACATCTTATTTAAACGCTTGTAGAAATCACCTGTGAAAACCAAAACATATTTCCAACCGACTAAGATTCATAGTTGGTCAGCTTATGACTTAGATCTCAGAGGAATTTCTGTTAAGAAAAAGGCAAATCTGAGAAGGATCGGAATGTGTTCGCTAACACCCAGGTCCTCCACATATATAAACATACATGTTAACATTGTCAACCTCAAAGAAGATAGGAAAACATCAGGTCATTTACACTCTGTCCCACCTCAGATAAACATTTTGTGTAAGAAATAATTTCTCCAGCTGTATCAAGCAAAGGGACATGGCATGAGATCCAGCAATCTCAGTTTTAGAAGCCATGAGAGCCGGAAGTGTTGACCGTGATTTATGCACAAAGTTGTTTATGGCACCTTTTTAAAATCAAATCAAGAAACCGGCAACTACTTAAATAGCCACCAGCAAGGGAAGGGTTAAACAAATCCCAACATAGACATGAGATTACTTATAAAAATTATGTTTAGGAAAAATTAAACAACATGAAAATGTGCTCACAATACAATGTCAAGTGATAAAAAGTAGAATATAAAATTTAGAACAAAATTTATTTACAGTATAAACCCAATTATGTTAAGGTAAACACACAAACACACTTTTAGAAAAAGCCTCGAAGTCTATAAATAAATGAGTTAATAGTGGCTGTCTTTAGGTGACAGAAACACAATGACACCATTACAATTTCTCTGCATTGAGCAGATGTCTCTTTTATAATAATAAAAATAGTAAAATATTGCTATTTAGATGAAAAATGTTAACAATGCCTGTCATGAGGCTTAGAACAACATTGAACTTTGACAATCACTTATTCTTGTATTAACAGAGACAAGTTAATTGCTTGTTTCTGAATCTCAGATAACAACACATGTCCCCTGGGCTGGGATGGAATTAAGTGAAATAATTTAATTAAAATAATATATTTTAAGTGCCAAATACAACTCTAGCTCAAAGTAGGTATGAACAAATGCTCATCAAATCTGAATACATGTAATGGAAGTAGTCAGTGATTTGTCAAAAAATAAAATAAAACAGTTTTCTTCAGATCAGCATTTCAATCGTCGCTTCTCCACAGGCATGGGAGAACTCCCACATTGTTGATCTCTAGTGTCCCTCTACCATCTGGAAGATGGTTCCAAATGCAGTAAGGACTCTCCCTTTGATGGATACCAGATGACACGAAAAGTCTTGAAGAAGACATTCTTCACACTGGTGGCAGAAACACGAGCAAGACACACAGAGATGAAAATAATGGAAGACCTAATACAAGAATAAATGACCCAGTACATAATTCTATAGTAAGTTCTCACATCAGTGCCCCTGGAATAAATTTAGAGCATATCGTTAAAACTGTGTTTTCATGTCCCACAAGGACATAGACTACATTTCCTGAAGACAAAAGCATCATTGTGTCAAATGCGCATATAGGTAGCCTAAGGCAATGAGAGAAAGATTTTCATTTTATTTTATTAATATTTTATCTGAATTGCACTTCTTGTCTGGTGTTCTGTGATCATACTGGACTGAGTTATTCATTGCTAGGATGCTGCTTGGCCTTTCAGATTTATTCTTCGTTGTCTCCAATAAAATAATTAAATTTTATGCAGGAATACAGCACAAAAGCCAAAGATCTTGTAATGCATTTTTTAAAGTACATCATTACCATTCATGCAGAAAAGCAACATAATGGAATATTTAAATTTTGTCAGCGAAATCTTCCACAAACTTAGATAACCCTGAATATGCAGGTATTTAATGTTTTTAATGAACAAAGATGTTAAATAAATGTTTATAAACGCTTACCTTAAATTCAAAATCAGTTTGTACATGAAACTGAAGCATGTAGGAATGGGGGACCTAGAATATTCTTTATGAGCTGGCTGGGGATCAAATCTAGAACAGATTTCAGGCCCTTCTTAGGGAAACACACAGAATTGCTGGAAGAAGGTAGGAGGCAGAGTGATCAATACAGAACAGACCATCTTGGGGGGAGGGTGGGAGGGGGTCGCATTTCCTACAGGCATTCCTGCCTGGGGCAGTTCTAAATCCCTCCCAAAATCCCAGAAGCCACTTTGGTTGGATGGCTATCCTAGCTTCTGATGAGGCTATGATCACAGATTACTGCCCACCCTTCAGCCTGTTGTGCCAGTACAGAGCTGTCCATTGAATACAAAGTCAGGATGATGCTCTGAATGTGAGCTACGCCTTATACCACCATGCCTGATGCCCTCATCTGGGCAATTCTGAGTTTCTATTTCTGGGCATCCCTATAGCCTGGACGGTTGACTCAGCTCAGTCTGTTTGAACATTCAGGCAGTAGCCAGAGAAGGGTACCATGAGTTGGTCTATAGAGGGACAGGACATTGGCAGATGTTAAAGCATACAGAGAGGTGGAGAGTTAGCAAAACCCTGGGAAGAGAGGTGACTAAGTTATGAACCTGCTCACAGCAGGTGCTGACAGAATCCTCTCTTGGTTTCCTCCACTTGCCTAGCTGCTCCTCTGTAGTGAAATCCCTGCTCTCATTGACCACTGAGTCTACCATATCTCAGGCTCTGTTCTAAGCTCTCTTCTCTTCCATCGACACACTCTTTCTTTCATGGGCCTAAACATCATTCACACATGGATGATACCCAAATATACCTCTCCAACCACAGCCTCTGCAGAGCTCCAGGGAGTATATTCAACTGCCTAGCTGGCAGATCCACTGACATTTCTGAAAGACATCTCTAATTTAACATATCCAAAGCATATCATTTCCTCTTCCAAATGTGCTTCTGCCATCAGTCTTTTCATCTCAGCAAATGGCACCACCATGGTCATCCCCACATCTAGAAGGCATCCTT
Organism: Tarsius wallacei; assembly: GCA_963574415.1. Taxonomy (NCBI): domain Eukaryota; kingdom Metazoa; phylum Chordata; class Mammalia; order Primates; family Tarsiidae; genus Tarsius; species Tarsius wallacei. Next base: position 25,587 of record CAUYQG010244870.1, read on the forward strand.
TATTCCTCTTTACATCTCTGCTCACATGTCAGCCATATCCTGACCTAGCTCACTCCTCACCAGCTTCCTTGTCTGAGTTGCCCAGATCTCTTGTAAGATGAAGCATCGCACAGCCCTGCACCTCAAATCTAGACCCAGACTGCCAGGACTTGGATCCTGGCCCTGCCACTGACTCCCTGAGTTAAAGCTTTGTGCCTCAGTTGCCCCAGCAGTAGAATGGAGAAAGAAGTATCCCCTCTTTCCTAGGATTGTGGAAGGGCTAAACACTCTCTCCACATCATTTCTAACTTTCATTGTATTCAAAATCCCCATCATTCCCTTTCTCTCCTCCCTAAAGACTCTCAGCTTTGAATCGCATGTCATCAAGTGGCATCACTCACTAACTTTAATGAGGCTATCAATTCTCCCTTACATTCCTAGCAAGTTTTATCTCCTAGGTCAGCATTACTCTCCCAAGACTACTTCTACTCAAACCTTGGTCACCCTGTGGTCTCTTGGTTCCTTAAACTCTCTCCTCCACCAGCCTCAGACATCACTCTATCTTTCCTCTCTCCATCGCCTCCCTGAAGTCCTCTTTCTCCTCCTTATTCAACTCCCATTTCATGAGCAGCCATTACTATCTTTATTTGCCTGTGCTCTTGGATCTCTCAGCCTCTATGGTTTCTTACACTTGCTTGGCAGACAATGATCCTGAAATCCAGCTCTCTACCAATTGAATGTAAATGGAGAAAAACAACAAGTTGACTGACCGCCCCTTATGTTTACAACAGAGAGACTCAAGTGAGCCTTTAGTGATGTCAGGCACATCCACCCATAGAGCCTTGGGTTACTTGTATTCCATTCTTCCTGGGTTACTAATTCACCAACTTTTCCTTCCTTCCTCTCCCCACTTTCAGCTAATGACTTTCAGCTTCCCACTTGACGAGGAAAATGGAAGCACTCAGAGGAAGATGACCAGACTCCCTCCACCACATCTCTCTTCCTGCAAGCATCTGTGTTGACACATCCTGCCTTCCATCTACAGGCAAACCTTGGAGATACTGCAGTTTTGCTTCTAGAACACCACATTAGAGCACATGTCCCAGTAAAGTGAGTCACACAAATGTTTGGTTTCCTAGTGTATATAAAAGTTATGTTTACGCTGTCCTGTAACCTATTAGGTATGCATTAGCACTATATAAAAAAAATACATACCTTAATTATAAACTAAGGTTTCATTTATAATTATAAGACATAATTCTAAAATTAAAGTTTCATTGCTACAAAATGCTAGCAATCATCTGAGCCTTCAGCAAGTAAGAATCTTTTTGCTGGTGGAGGATCTTGCTTCGATGTTCGTGGCTGCTGACTGACCAGAGTGTTGGTTGCAGAAGGCTGGGGTGGCTGTGGTTGTGGCAGTTTCTTAAAATCAAATAACACTTAAGTTTGCCACGTTAATTGACTCTTCCCTTCATGAAAGATTCCTCTGTAGCATGTGATGATGTTTGAAAGCATTTTACCCATGGTAGGACATTCAAAATTGGAGTCAATTCTCTCAAACCCTGCTCCTGCTTTATCAATTAAGTTTAGGAAGTATTCTAAACCTTTTGTTGTCATTTCAACAATGTTCACAGCATCTTTATCAGTAGAAGCCATCTCAAGAAAGCACTTCCTTTGCTCCTCTACAAGAAGCAACTCCTCATCAATTCAAGTCTTATCATGAGATTACGGCTATTCAGTCTTATCTTCAGACTCCACTTCTAACTCTAGTTCTCTTGAACTGCTCAAAGTTATCCATAAGGGTTGGAATCAACTCCAAATCTCTGTTAATATTGATACTTTGACCTTTTCTCATAAATCACGATGTTCTTAATGGCACCTGGAATAGTGAACCCTTTCCTGAAGAATTTCAATTTATTTTGCCTAGAACCATCAGAATAATCACTATCTATGGAAGTTATAACCTCATGAAAAGTATTTCTTAAATAATAAGTCTTGAAAGTTGGAATCACTCCTTGATTTACAGGCCATAGAGTGGATACTGTGTTAGCGGGCAAAAAAACACTGACCTTCTTGCACATTTCCAAGAGAACTCTTGGGTGGCTAGAGGCATTTTCAATGAGCAGTCATATTTTGAAAGGAATCTTTTTGTCCAAGCAGTAGGTCTCAATGGTGGGCTTAAAATATTCACTAAACCATGCTGTAAATAGATGTGCTGCCATCCAGGCTTTGTTTGTTCGATTTATAGTGCCTAGGCAGAGTAGATTTTGTGTAATATTTAAGGGCTTTGAGGTTTTTAGAATGGTAAGTGAGCACTGGCTACAATTTAAAGTCACTAACTGCATTAGCAACTAACAAAAGAGTCTTTTGAAGTGTTGAAGCCAGGCAGTGACGTCTCTCTAGCCATGAAAGTTCTGGATGGCATCTTCTTCCAGTAGAAGGTTGTTTTATATACATTGAAAATCTGTTGTTTAGTGTAGCCAACTACATCAACAAACTCCACTAGATCTTCTGAATAACTTGTGGAAGCTTCTCCATCAGGACCTGCTGCCTGACCTTGCACTTTTATGCTATGGAGATGGTGTCTTTCCTTGAACCTTACAAACCAACCTCTGCTAACTTCGAACTTTTCTTCTGTAGCTTCCTCGTCTTTCTCATTCTTCACAGAATTGAAGAAAGTTGGGTCTTGCCTTGGCTGAAGGGAATGTTGGGTCTGATTTGATCTCTTATCCAGATCACTCAAACTTTCAATAGAAACAGCAGTAAATCTGCTTCATTTTCTTGTCATTCATGTGTTCACTGAAATAGCACTTTCAATTTCCTTCAAGAACCTTTCCCGTGCATTCATAACTTGGCTGTTTGTCATAACAGACCTAGATTTCACTAAGCTTAATCATATCTAACTTTTGATTTAAATTGAGAGGCATAAAACTCCTCCTTTCACCTGAACACTTAGTGGGTATTGTAGAGTTATTAATTGACCTAATCTCATTATTGTTGTGTCTTGGGGAATAGGGAGGCCAGAGGGGACAGAGAGAGAGAGAGAGAGAGAGAGAGAGAGAGAGAGAGAGATGGAGGACAGACAGCTGGCTGGTGGAGCAGTCCATACAACATTTATGGATTAAATTTTCTGTCTCATATGTGCATGGTTCATGGTGCCCCAAAACAATTATAATAGTAACATCAAAGATCACTGATCATAGTCCCTCATAACAGATATAATAACAATAAAAAGATTGGCATACTGTTAAGAGTTACCAAAATGTGACACAGAGACACAGAGTATGCACAGGCTATGATCACAGATCAATGTCCATCCTTGAGCCTGGCACAGATAGACTTGCTCAACACAGGGTTTTCATGAAACTTCTATTTATAAAAAAACAGTGTCTGTGAAGCTCAGTAAAACAAAGCGCATGTGGGGTGCCTGCCTTTACCCTCAGGTGACTTCCAACACATGCTTAAGTTTAACAACTGCTAGTGATAAACTCACATTCCTATTGAAAGCCAACCTTTCTGTATGCCACATCTGCTCTGACCCACTCAAGGACATTGTCCAGCAAGGCCTCTTTCTCTCCTGTACCCTTCAGTTTCCCCCCTTTCTACAAGATTGTTTTCTTCAGCATAGGATTTTGCTGTTAACTGTCTAATGAAAAAAAAGAAAAACTGACCCCTCTCACCTCTAACAATTACCCTACCGGCAGCACTCTGCCCCTTATGCAGGTATCCTCAGGAAAGGAGCAGACTTTGCTTAACTCTTCTCACCTCCTCTTCTGGAATTCTCTCCTAGACCCACTCCTACCAGATTCCAGCCCCCCCATCCCACACAGCAATGAAAGAACCCCTTGTCACAGTTGCCCATGGTCTCTGTGTTGTAAAATCCAGAGGTCAGTTCTGAAAATTCGGAGTACTTTGCTCACTTGGCTGTCAGCTGCATTAGGGAGCTGTTAGTTGCTGATTGATTCACTTTCCTCACTCTGCAAGTGTCCCTGCTACATCACTGTCATGACTTCTCCATCTCCATATCTTTGTACAGCAATATTCAGAAGCAGAAAGAAGTGGCTCTCCCTTCTTCCCTAACTGTACCTACTTCCTTGGTCAATTCAACTAGTTTCGTAGCTTCAATACCATCTGAACCAGTGATAGTTCTCCAGAGAAATAGAAACTATCTATCTATCTATCTATCTTCTATCTATCTATCTATCTACCTATCTATCTATCTATCCTATATTGTATATATCTATTCACACACACACACACACACACACACACACACACACAGATTAGCCATGCCCGGCTAATATATATAATGTTAGACTATAGTACATAGCTATTCAATTAAACACAATTGCAACTATTTTTGTGATTAGCATCAATAATGTGTTAATTGTAGGTCAAAGAGATTACACTCAATTATATGGATGGGCCTCATTCAATCAGTTGAAGGCCTTAAGAGTAAAACTGAGGTTTCTCAGAAGAAGGAATTCAGCCTCAAGACTGCAGCATCCATTCATGTCTGAGTCATCAGTCTGCCAGTTTGCCGTATGCATTTCAAGCTTGCCAGGCCCATAAGTGTGTGAGCCAATTTCCTAAAGTAAATCTCTTCATACATTATATATATATGTGTATATATATATATGCAGTACCCTTGCCAAGTTGACACATAAAAGTAACCATCAAACTACCCATGCACCATGACGCCCTAATTCATATTTTTAGTCTAAAATATTTGAGTCTCTGCTTGCTTGTTCAATATCTCCCCTTGGGCATCCAACACAATTTTTTTTTTAGTTGGAGTCTCACTCCATCACCCAGGCTGGAGTGCAGTAGCATGCTCATGGCCACCCCAGCGTCGACCCACTGGGCTCAGGCGATCCTTCTGCCTCAGCTTTCCAATTAGCTGCACCTACAGGTGAGTGCTACCATGCTCAGCTAATTTTTTGATATATTGTAGAGAAGAGGTCTCACCAAGTTGCCCAGGCTGATCTCGAACCCCTGGGCTCAGGCAATTCTCTTGCCTCCACCTCCCAAAGTGCTGGGATTACAGGCTTGAGCCACCGTGCCCGGCCCACAATTTTTAAAGTTGAACTTTACCCAAAGATTTCTTTCACTTGGTGGCAGCTTCACGCCTTCAGTCTTGCAGTCTTTAAACCTCTGAATTGTCCTTAACTCCTCTTGTCCATGCCCCACAATCCCAACCGGTTAGCTCTACCCTCTCATAGGCTCTGCTGCTCCCACCTTGGTCCGCAGAACCACTGTCTCTCACCAGGACTACTGGGATGGCCTCCACAGCTGCTGCCACCCTGGCTTGCCGAGGTCTGATGTCAACACAGCAACCCAACCAACCTTCCTAACCTGCAACCTGAGACAAGCTGTTTCCTCACCAGCACTCACATTATCTCCCCCTCCTCCCCCCCTTTTTTCACTGCCCTAATCATCCACTCTGCCCTGCTGGTGGACCACCCTGGCCACGCTGGTCTCCCCGTGTTCTTGAAACACAACAGACACATTCAGCTTCTGAGCCTTGACTCAGGAACACTTCCTCTGCGTGGGATACTCTTCTCTCAGACACTCCACCTCCTTCAAGTAACTTGAATGCCTCCTTCTCAGCAAGCCCTCCCTGAACGTGTCATTCAAACCTCCAGTCACTCCACCCAGCATGCCTGCCTGTCTTCACCCTACTCTGACCTACCTGAGTTTGGAACCTTCTCACCCTCACACCTACTATGTCATTGACTCATTACATTTATTGCCTAGTTCTTCTTCCCCACTGAAGTGGGGATGGGCATCTTTCCGGTTTTTATGCTGTTTCCAAGCACATACATCAGCCTCTGGCCCATGTGGGCCCTCAATAAATATCTGTGGAATGAATGAGTCATTGGTGAATGTATCTTTTTGATGTGCTATTCCTTTCTCTCTTGTGTTAGAGTGGAAGCTCCCTGAGGTCAAGAACTTGCCTCTTATTCAGGCACCTCCAGCAGTCACTGACACAGGGCAGGCACAACAAATCTTCGTTGAGAGGGCCTCTGGCCAATGAAGACCTCTGAAGGTTAAAGAAAGGCCAGTTTCCACCAGCTGTAGAGTCTCAGGGGTCTTCTTCTTGCAGGATTTAGTGGGTTGGGCTTTGTGGGTTTCTGGAAGATTTTGAAATGAGCTCTCCACTTTTAGCCCCACTGTATTCAGTTTTCTGACTCTAGCTGCTCCACTTTACCCTTTCCCCTTCAAAACCCAGTGCTCATACCAAGCTAATTTCCCATGGATGGGCATCCTGGATGGGCAGTGGAGATGTCCCGCCCACACAACAAGCCTCGACTTGCTGGGACTGGTTTGAACATTTGAGCCTCAGTGCAAGTCCAAGCAAGATCTTTTCTGCATCCAGAAAGACACTGGTTTAGGACTCTGACTCTAGCTTCTGCACTGTCCCCAGGCCCCAGGGATCTTTTCTTTCTGTCACTGATGAGCACATTAACCAGAGTCTAAAAGTTGTGCATGTGAGAATTTGGGTCTATCTCATCTGTGACTCAAAAGGTAATAAGCTTTTTCTTTTCTTTCTAATGCTGGAACTTAATGTTGCATTGTCAAGTAAAAAAAAATTCCTGCTTATAAAAAATATTCTTTGGGAAAAGAGGGAGTGATTCTTATCTGGAAACTGATGGGGCAAGAGGGTTAGCATTTTACAAGCTGCAGTAAAACCCAGGAAACCAACTCAAAATGAGGACAACTAGGGAGAACAGAAATCTGTGAGCAAGAGGAAGGTCAAAGTCCTGGACCTGTGATGGGTGTTGCTGGAGTTGACAAACGGCAGGCATGCGGGTGGTTTTGCAGATGTCTCTGCCCTCTCCCCCATGGCTGCAGAAGGGGCCTGTCTCCTGTCTTCATCAAATCTCTGCAGCCCCATTGCCTTCTCCTTGCCTTACACTATTGGCTTTTGAATACTTCATTAACTTTTAAATCCAGCCATTTAAATGCTTGCATAGCCTAGTTCCCCTTTACCTGAAGGAACCATTACAACATTGTGTCTCCCCTCATATACTTAAGTCATCCCACTCAGGCATCTGGAAAGATAATCTCAATGATTCGACTTTAACTCCTTCGCTATTAAGAGAGGCAGTAACATCAATGGGTCAAGCTGGCCCTCAAAGCGGGAACCGCTCCTGACGGCATCTGGTCAGTTTAACCGATGCAACTGCCTGGCCGGCTGGGAGTAAGCCCCAGCCAGATTATCCTCCTTCCAGAACCAGTTGGCCTCAAGAGTATGTCCATCTGTGCTCGGGCGTGAGAGCGGGGGTTCTACATATACACCCTTAGACCTACTGGGACGTCCTTTCTTGGGTCCAACTTGAATTCCTCAAGCCCATGTCACTGTCTTCTCATGACCACATTGTAAATTTTTGAATGGGAGTGTCAGCCTGATGTTCTCTAGAGTAAAAAGGTTCTTGTGTCTTTTTGGTGGAATAAGATTATTTCAACATTCTTTCAATCTCTCTCTCTCTCTTCCCCCTCCACCCTTCTCTCTATTTCTAGTGCTTTAAAATGTGAACACCAAAACTGTATGTTATCATGTCAATAAGGCCAAAATATTGCTAAAAACGTGTGTAAACATGACAAATTAACAATTTAGTTAACAATTTAGTGAATGTGAAGCATTTAGAACAAGGGAATATCCAGAGGTTCTGAGGGTTGCTCAGCACGGGAATATCCAGAGGTTCTGAGGGTGGTGTCACCTCCTGGTGACGAGCCCAGTCTCCAGAGCCCTGTTGCCTGAATTTGAATCCTAGCTGCATCTCTTACTGGTTGTATGACTTTGGGTAAATGATTAACCTCTCTGTCTTTTAGTAAAATGAGGGTAATAACAGTACCTATGGCATTAGGATGTTGTGAGGTTTAAATAACTTAAACTTAAAGAACATAGAATGTTACTGAACACTGTGTGCCATATAAGTGGATGCTATGAACATTAGCACTTAATTTTCTATAAAAGAATATAATTTTGATTCTCAGTGTATCTACCCAACCAGGCTAGCAGGAAACTTACCTCTGGTTTTTGGGAGCTCCTCTGGAGAAGGAAAAGCCCCCAACTCCCCCAGGCAGTCACCAGAGCAAGATCCATCCACATACCGCTACTGAGACCCCTTGGGCTCCCATAGATCCAAGACTCACCACAGCTCCTGGGTCTCCCAAAAGTTCATATGCCAGGACACATCTCTCAAGCACTTGGGCATGTGTGGCATACTCAGCACCTGACATGAGGCCTGGGAGCATGCCCAGCACATAAGTAGCAGGTGCTCAATGCAGGGAAAGGAGGAAAGAAACCAGACAGCATGTGGGAACAACATAGGGACCCAGTCTTCTGCTTAAGTGTCATGGAAAGGCCCCATCCCCAAACCCCCAACCCATCCCTAAGAAGCGTTCTGAAGTAGAAAGTTCAGAGTTCACAACAGAAATGTGTTGTCTCATAGTTCTGGAAGCTAGAAGTCCTAAGTCAAAGTCAGCTCAAGAGGAAGCTCTACCTTGACTCTTCTGGCTTCCGTGGCTGACAGCAATCCTCGGTGCTCCTTGGCTTGTGGCAGCATCACACCAACTTCACCTGCCTTTACCTGTGTGTCTCTCTGTCTTCACATGGTCCTGTTCACAAAAGGACACCAGTCAGATTAAGGGCCTGCCCTCTCCAGTGTGACCTCATCTCAACTGAGCTGATTATACATCTGCAATAATACTATTTCTAAATAAGATCACAATCTGAGGTATTGGGAGTTAGGACTTCAACATATGGCTTTGGGAGGCACAATTCAACCCAGAACAATATCCCATGTTAAATCAGAGAGGCTCTATAAGTTTCAGCAAAAAACAAAAAGGAATGTGTCTCTTCATGAAGACACAGACACATGATTTTACCTGAATGAGATCTCACCCTACACCTGTTTTAACCACACTACCCCCCCCTCCTCTCCAGCTCCCCTTCCCCTCCCCCCACTAGGTGAGTTATGTCCGTGTATCCTTCCACATGCCTCTGTTTACTCACGTGCCTATGTAGACAGACACTCACTGTGTAAATATGCATCTGTAGGGGGGGAGGTTTTTGTCACTGTTTTACAAAAATAGGATCAATTATCTTCTGTGCCTTTTCTGAATCTTGTTTTTCCCACACACTAACTTCTGGTAGAAGTCCTGCCAAGTCCTCTTACAAGGCTCTAAAGGAGTGGTCTTCAACCTTCTTGACATCAGGGACAGATTTTGCGGAAGACAATTTTTCCATGTCTGGCGGGGGTGAGGGCAGAGAGAGTGGGGGCACTGTTTTGGGATGATCCAAGCACATGGCATTTATTGTGCACTTTATTTTTATTATAATATATATTTCTATATATTTATTTCTATTGTCATATATAATAAAATAAGTAAAAATAATAAAATAAAATAAGTACACAACTCATCATTTAAAATAAAGCAGGGTAGGTGGAAGTGGTAAATCAAATAATGGGTGGCCACCACTGATCTGAGGAGACAAAGCTTGCCCACTGATCATTTCTAACAGGTCATAGACCAATACCATGGTCCCGGGGGTTGGGAACCCTTGATGAATGTATTGTACATTCTGTGGTGTGGGAGTTGGCTGAAAATTAATAGTGATTACTTTAAGATGCTTGAGGGTAGGACCTCTCTTGATCTTTGCTGAGATAGGACTGCTGTTTAATAAACATGTGTATCTTGGAATTGAAGCGGAAGTCTTTTCAGGAATTGAACTCTAGTAGCTCTGGTGTCATTTACATAGTCTCACTCATGCTCGAAAAGGACACTGATGACTTAGGGTCCCAGGGCTACGTGCAACATTCTACATAAACCATCACATTTAGTTACCTTACCAGCCCACAAGGTTAAAGTCGCCACCTAAAGACAGGGCAGGAGTTCAGAGAGATGAGGACATGGCACCCAGCTTAGTGGGAAGACTGAGGATTTAAACCCCAACCTACAGACCTCCCATGCCCAATGCTGTCTGCCCCATTGGCTTTCATAAGTTAAACACCATCTCATTCACTAGACTTGGCTCAGAAAGTCTAGCTTTGGTTGTTCTCAAACCCACCTTCCAAAGTTACACAAGTGCTGAAAATATACAAAGTCATAAAACAAGGCACACACACACAAAAGTAAACAAGAAGTGTTAGCAATCCACCACCCTACCACTCTGCAGAGAACTCTTCCTGTTCTTCTTGGCTTATTTAAAATTGGTGACTTAACTTCAGCATCAGATGTATGACACATGCATGATCCAGTTTCTAGGAGTAGAAGAGAAACACTAACTCACACAGGACAAGGTAGTACAAAGCAAGGGAGGTGGAAACCTGAGGATCCCAGCCCTGAACTAGTGAGGGCAGGGACAACCTATGAACTCATCCATGCTGTCAGGCCTGCTGGCCATCTCCAGGAAGGTATTTCCTAAGGAAGAGGTTTGGGAGCCTATGAGAGACCCCAAATGAAAGTGCCTTCACAGGGCATGTTTTCTTTCTTTAATTGCCTATAAATCCATGTGTGACTTGGACACCAATGCTGTAAACTTTGGTGCATAAAGTGACCAAGTACCATCACATAAGGAAAGGATGTGAATTTCAAAGATGACTGAGTGGTGCCTAGAATTTACGTTTCTTAACTTCCTTATACAGCACCAGCAGCACTGTGGTTCTCAGCCTGGGCTGAATATCGTAACCAGCTGAAAAGCTTTGAAAGTGCTGACGCATGTGTTTCAATGAATCGATCTCATTAGCATTGGATGTAGCTGGGCATCAGGATTCCATACAACTCTTCAAGTAACTCTAGTATGCAGCAGAAATTGAGGCCCACACATCTAGAAGATTCAAGTGGAAAGCATTAACATTAATAAAAAATTAGAAGTGTTGTTTGTGAAATAAGATAAAAATAAGAAGGAGAAACAACCCCTTCACTTAGCAACATGGCCTTCTATGATCTGCCCTGGCCTTGCTCTTCAATTTCACCCTCCTCTCCCCAATTCTTCCCTGCACTTTCTTGCTGCCACTGAAATGCACTTTCTTCACATAAGCCATTCCATTTCTCTTCTCTGGTGCTTTGCAAATACTTGCTACTCTCCCCAAAATTTTTCTCTAAATGACTCCTTCTTATTCTTGGAGATTCAACCCAAGTGGTCCATCTTGGTGAAGCTTCCTTGTGATCCCACGTGGTATGGACTCACTGCACTGCATTGAATGATTCATTTGGGTGCAGGTTTCTCCACTTGACCTCAGTGAACACCAGAGAAGCATAGATGCTGCCCCACTTATTTGGGTCCCATCACCTAGGCAGGTGGATGGCACATCATTGACAATCACCAAATGGCTATAGGAAGAAGCCAGGAAGCAGGATAGCATGAGAAAGTACATGTCAGTTACTCACCAATTATACTAGTGAGAAATTTACAGACTTGACAGATACACACGTAAGAGAAAATTCACTTTGTGGATGAGAGCACTCAAAAGCTTAAAAGGAAGCATCATGAAAAAGAAGGTTAAAATAGAGTTCATTGCATCTTATACCATGCTTGTAAATTCTTCTCCATTTTGTGTCTTTGTCTTGAGTTTAAAAAAACCAAGTCTCACCTAAGTATATTAGAGTCACATTATTTTATTTTATTTTTCAGCTGATAAAAATACAGAATATTCCATTTCTACAAGTGGTCCTACAGACCGCTTTTCCCTCTGGAAAATTGACATGCTTGTAGTGCGTAGCTGCAAATGTTTGCTGACCTCGCTAATCAACCCCTTGCAAGCTCCTTAGCCAAATGGCAGTGACACTTCAGAAATATCAGAACCTGGTAATTTATTTTTTGACTGTCTTCCCAGACAATTAAGGACCTAACATCTCCTGTGTGCTAAGCTACTCCTTTCTAGCAGCTTTGCAAGAGACGCTGTCAGAACCCTTTAGAAACAATCAGGTCTGAAAGAGAGGACCCCAGAGACTGTCTGCACTTGAGCGAATATTGCCTGAGCAAGGGCAAACCACTGCCATGTGCAGCAGATGTTTTATTTATTTATTTGTTTGTTTGTTTGTTTATTTATTTATTTATTTTTTGAGTCAGAGTCTCACTCTGTCGCCCAGACTGGAGTGCAGTGGCCACTCCCGGCCACCGCAGCCTCGACCTGCTGAGCTCCAGCGATCCTTCCGCTTCAGCCTTCCAAGTAGCTGGAACTACAGGCGCGCGCTACCATGCCTGGCTGATTTTTTTTTGATTTATTGTAGAGACGAGGTCTCGCCAAGTTGCCCAGGCAGGTCTCGAACCCGCGGGCTCAGGCAATCCACTCACCTCGGCCTCCCAAAGGCACGGGATTACAGGCTGAGCCACCGAGCCCGGCTGCAGCAGATGTTTTAAAAGATGAAGTTCTTGTCCAGGGTTTCTGGCAAGACTGTGGCACTCCGAATTAAGCTTTGCAGAAAGACAGCAATTCGACCAATAGCGCCTGAGTGGCAGATGCTTTATGCACACTGTCAAGCTTCACTCAGCACAATCCAGGCAACATTGTGACACTGGACACACTGCAAGCTGAAGGCTGTGTGTGGGCAGCCACACAGGGAGAGGCTGCAGTAGCCTGGCCGCAGGGGGTGGGGGGACATTCAAGGAGCTCCGAGATCATCTTGTGCAGCCCCTTGTACTGCAGATAAACTAAGAGAGGCCAGAGGGCTTAAAGATTTCTTGCTGAAGGATCACACAGATAGCTATATGTGTGTCCAATCCAAATCCGCAAGCTTAAACACGAGTTCTCTGCCTGCCTAATCTGAATTGGCTCTTTGTGCTGTCCAAGCACACCAGTTGGTTTTTCAGAACTTCCTTTGACTCTTCACCCAATAAGCAGCTTAAGGATGACTGACTGTATCGACTTGCACAAGTCAAGCTGAGGCTGCCCAGATGGGCTCTGTCTACTGCTTCTGCTGTGCATCCCTAACACAGCTCCCAGCCACCGCCTAATCCCTGCTAGTGCCCCGTTGTTTTGCTGCCACTCATCAAGTCTGGGCAACCCTTATCTGTGACCTAAAAAAAAAATCCTGGAGAGCTAATTCCTGGAATTTAAAGAGTTTCCAACAGGTATGGGAGAGTAGAAACACTTCTATTAAGATCTTTGTCTCTTTTCTGAAATATCGGAATGAGGGAGAAGATAGGGAGTCAAAGGGAAATATAATTACGGTTTTATTTGCTTTGCTTTTCATCTCAGAGAAGAATCTGGAGTCTCGTATAGCGTGTGGGTTGATTTCAGCTGAACAACAGTAAACTCATTAGAAACTGTGAGATGGAATATTTTAGAAAGGAATACAGAGTGGAGATTGTAAGTGGAAATATGAAAATGTTCTTTACTGTAAAACTAGAATAAACTGTCTATGTAAGTTTTCTTCACATTATAGAGACAGAATGAAGAAAAAAAGGAAGAATCAAAGAATGGTCTCAAATTTATTGTTGCCTGCCCAACCCACAAAACAAGGGTGATGTACAGGCAATTCATGAGTTTACACTGCGTCTCCATAATACCTGTCGCCTCCTACTTGTCCTGTAAAGCAAATACAACAAAAATGAGCTGGTAGACACCACTTCCTTGTCTCACCTCCACTCTTACCCCCAAGTGACTTATCTGTGTTTTTAATAGAATTGCCATCCTAAGGAGAAGAAAGACCATCCTCCCAGAAGCGGAATAAACATTTGATACAAAGCATCAAATCCTCCAGGCATTTGATACAAAGCAATGACTTCAAAAGCAAGGTGACCACAGAAGCTTTAGATCTTCCCCTCCGGGAACAGTTTGACTTTTCCTTTTAAAATGTGGCACAATTTATTCCTTATTTGAAGGCTATACATACAGAGTCCTTTTCTTCATTAAGCTGCCTTGAAATGAACAAAATCCTTTGACAGATTTTTAAATCAAAGTGCTAGAAAAATGGGCACAAGTGTTCAGCATGTGAAACATGAGAGGATTCTGATTGTAAGACCACCTTCTTTTTTCAAATGATTGAGAAAAAATATTCATAAATTAAGCTATACCAGGATGCTTCAATGACCATTCATGTGTAGAATGCATGAGTGAATCACACTATTCTCTCCTTACTCTAACCGCCTTAATTCTGTTCTTGGGGATTTGGCAGTTTCTTCTGCCTCAGTGGCCCTGGTTTGTGTGTGCCACGCAATCCTTCCCTGTATATCTCAGTAGTGATTCATTTATTTATTTTTTGAGTCAGAGTCTTACTCCATCACTCAGACTGGAGTGCAGTGGCATGCTCACGGACAACCCAGCATCCACCTGCTGGACTCCGGTGATCCTTCTGCCTCAGCCTTCCAAGTAGCTAGAACTACAGGTGCATGATACCATGCCAGGCTAATTTTTTATTTATTTTTTTATTGTAGAGATGTGGTCATTCATTTTTACCTACTTCTTTTCCTTGCTTAAGATAAAATTTTCTTTGGCAACAAACACCATCCAAATCCCAGGAACTTACAGCAACACGAGTTTAGTTCTTGTTCATGTTATTTATGCTTTGCAAGTCCTTATTCTGGGGTCTAGGCAGAAGGAAGAGCCCCTACCGAGGACATGCCACCAGCAAGGCAGAGGACCAAAAGGGACAACAGAGCAGTGTGAAGACTCCTAAGGCATCTACTCAGAGGTACCATGGATCACAGGGCTCGCATTCCTTTGCTGAAGAAATCAAATGCAACATTATCAGGGCATGAAGTATGCTCCTCTTACAGGTAGATGCACAAAAGGGTAGGGGCTGGAGGGAAAGAATCAAGTAGAGAGGGGCAGTGAATATTTCAAACAAATGATACAATCTGCCATAAAACCTTTGGCTGTCACTTTGAAAGAAAATCAAAGATAGGGTTATTCTGTCAAAGATCAATATTTGCTTTTTGTGCATTTAACCATTTTTTTCTTTAGGTGACAAAAGATGTGCAATTGCTGAAGATGCTTTAAACATTAATTAAACTCAACCATTTTGTTTTAACAACACACATGATTTGACTAAAGTAACATCCATGTGTATGTGATATTGTCCAGACATGGACTGTTTCCCCTCGTCCCTCAGGGAATGGTCTCTGGCCAGTGCTGGTCTCTGAAGGATATGCAGTCTCCCAATAATGAGTCATGGGATGCTGGTGACCAAGCAAAGCTGACAGCAATGAAGTCGCCACTCTTAACCCTGTAATTATAAACACCGGATAGGAATTTGACTAATTAGCATGCTTGCTGTTAAAATTGCTTGCTATACTGCCCTAAGGCATGGATTCATTACCAGCTGGCTGCCATTGGTGCCTGGCATAAGTTCTACTAAGCCAATATCTTTCCCTGCTGGACCTCCAGGCGACTTCTTTGGGCTAGGTAAATATTATGCACAACCCCTCTCGGATTTAGGGTTACCATATTACAATGCAGCATCCAGGACTAGGTCTGCCCATACATAGGCAATGCTAGCTGCTTCATACTGTCTCCAGTCAATGGCAAGCACAAAACACCATTGTATGTAAGATGCACCTCAGGGTACATGTGTTGAGATATGGGGAAAAACTGTATATTACAATAAATGAAATATAGTATTTGTGTGTGTGTATATATAAAATAAGATTTGTTGATCAGCCCTGAAATGCTTTGCATCCTCAAAGTTTGGTCTGTGGCCCAGCACTATTGATTTTTTCTGGGAGTTGGTTAGAATGCAAAAATTAACCTAACCAAGACTCCTGACTCAGACTACTAAGATCCACAGATGATCCCTATGCCCATTAAAGTTAGATAAATAATATTCTAAATGACATTAGTCTCATAGCCATGAAGTACATTATAGTAGAGTGAATACACACACATGGATCATGGGCATAATCAGATGACTCCTCTCTAGAATTTTCCCTGGAGCCTGGAATCCCGGCATGTGGGGTAAGAGGGTGGAGCATCAGAGGGTTATTTCATCCAGCAGAATAAGTGTGGTGACAAGACAGTTTGGATATCTTAACTTTGGCTATACATGAAAATCACCTGGCAAAGTTTGTTTTAAAATACTGAGACTGGAGCCTTTTGATCACTTCCTAAGGTAACTCTGTTGTGCAGTCTGGTGGGGTTGGCGAGGGGCTTCTGAAAGGGAAACATAGGCAGAGGGGGATGGAATGCCCTTTGTGAACTGTTTGTGAACTAGGAGAAAAGCTGTCAAAGCTCTCCTGTAAACTTATCTTCACTCTCAAGATCACGTGTAAAATGTTCTGATTTAGGTGTCAGAAAGGAGAAAGAGATGTGTTGGTAGGAGGTAGAGCTGTCAGGAGTCAAGATTCAAGCAGCTTCACAGGGGCTCCAGATTTGTTTGCAATTGATTGGATTGCAAATTCACGAATCAATTCCCGCACACATCCACTTTGGGGAAGCCACAAAACTTGAAGTCCAATGACCTGGATCTGGAACCTGTTTCTACTGTTCATCTCTTCTTTATTCTTGAATAATCCATCCATGCTTCCAAGGCTCAGTTTCAAATATGTGTATATAGACACATGCATACACACATGCAAGGACATTCATATTCACATATAACAATTCTGAAAATATGGTGAACCTCTGCTATTTGGCAAGTTTCTTAGGTTGTCAGGGGTCATTAATACAGAATGAGCCCATCTGTTCTACCTGGTGGCCTATAGGTATAAATCCTGGATTGGTGGCATTATTACTGGAGGAAGTAGGTTTTCTTCCTGTGTTTTAACTTTGAAATGTCTAACCCATCTTGAGCTGGGTTACAAACTTGGCAACAATCAACCAGACTTTTGAAGTGAAAAAATTACTTACACTGCAGCGACTGACAACAGGTCTTTCATTCCAAAAGGATATGCAATTCAAAAGTGAGTGTGGAAGTTGGTGATCCCATATTTCTTTACTCAAGTGTCAATGCTACATCCCGAGGAAGTTCCCAAATGACTACGTCTGCTTGACAACTCAGGAGGAAACAAGGCAGCGATCATTAACCTCATGGGGAAAGTGGTATGTGTGATAAAATAAGATCTGTCTATGAATCTTGACTTCTACTTTGGGAGACCAAAAAAAAAATAGAACTCAGAGGAAGAAGATGAAGGCGTCTGTATGATCTTTCTTCCTCCCCTTGGTTTTGCTTTTTATCTTTAAATGGGTGATGTTCTAATCGAAGTATTATTAGTTCTACCTCTCAAATCCAAGCATATGCTTTTGAAAGTGAAGAAGATCCCACAATTAAAAGTGAGAAGCTAAGATCTCATCACTGTGCGGATAGCAATGATTCCATTGGATAAAAGACACATTTTCTTAGAAAACTCCTTCATGAAATAGGTCATCTCAAATATAGCCTGGAGACAATCCAGAGATTCTTCCAGATTCTACACACCTACCAGACCAAGGTCCTGAAAGGCAAGACCAAAAAGAACTATCCAAAATGCATGAGGTATTTTTTTTTCTAGCCCAGCTAGATTTTTTTTTTAGGGGAGGAGGAGAGGGAGTGGTAAGGGAGGATGGGGGATGGGAAATGAGTCAAGGCATACTCTAGAAATTAAGACTGACATAAGGCAATTTAAGATCAAAGGGAATAAAAAACTCATGTTAGGGAGTTTTGGTTTCAAGACAACTCAACGCTGTCTACAGTGGATAATCAGTAAAAAAGGTAGTTCTTTCAACTCAAGTAACAATGAAAAAACTAAGTTTTGATTACTTCAAAGGAAACCAAATATGGTAAATGGGAAAAATCTTAAGGACAGATGGGGAAGAAAGGTTTTAAGTCTGTGAGGGTATAATATAGCAGCACTTGGAAGACACAACAACATAAGCCCAAATACCCACTTATACCTGCAGTGTGAGTGCTTACCTGTGGTGTGAGTGTTCTGCTGCAAGGATGTCACCAGGCCTGCAGTCTGGGGTGATGAACGCTTTGGCCTTGGAAGCATCATGTGGTCAGGCAGAAGAGAAACCAGATGCAGCCCTGGGGCTCAGGGTCTCATTCACTCAGGTCAGGGAATGAAAAGTTGGAAATAATCAGGTTTCTATTTTTAAGAAGTGGGTATGGAGACACCATAAAACCCCAGGAGACATGAGAAGCCCTATCACCTCATGAGCAGATCACTTGGGACGTGGTGTCCAGAGCCTGCATCTTGGTCCAGAAGCATGTTCCAGAGCTGAGTCTCCAAAGGAATCAATGATGTGGCATGTTGAGTACACTGATCAAGATATTAAAAGAGTTCCAAGGTTGTAGGCTAAGTATTTATATACAGTAGAGTAACTTTGGCAAGATCACACAGGACGCACACGAATGCTTGCTGAATGGATGTTTCTTCGATAGCTCTCTGCTGCAACAAGTCTTTCACTGAATTGCTGTTCACATCCACCCCACTGGCCCTGGACACCACCCTGGTAGGAACACAAAGACTGTCATCCCACCTACTCACCATGAGCAGAACCTACAGCTTCAGGATAGGGAGGGTACTCTTCAAGGGGAGATGGCCAGAAAAAGCCACAGATAGGACTTCACGCATCACACTGCCTCTCTGAGTAAGGTGACCAACTGTCTTGGTTTGAGCACCGAGAGTCCTGCATCCTAGGAAACCTCACAGCACCTGCAAATTGGAATGACTGCTGTCCTACATATGAAAAGTCCCAAATTTCCTTCTTCTGGGACATATTCAGAGCCCCATCCTAAGCCAAAACAACAAAGTGACCTGGAAGTCCATTTGAAAACATACAGGAAAATCTTTTGTGCAGAGAACTGCTCTTTTCTGCAAAACAGCAAAGTGTCCCTCTGCCAGACACACCACACCAATTTTTTACTCAGTGGCAGACTTAGCCATCTGGCGGAAGGCCATTTTTGACTCAAGCAGCATCAACTTCAAATCAGAGTTAAATGAAAAGTTATTCCCCCTTCAAACTGTCATGTTTTCGTCTACTTATTTCCCATAACAACCTCTTGCTAGACTAAACATGTTTCCCTTCACAAGACTGCCCTGACTTAGTCAGCAGACAGTGCATTTTCATTAAAGCTAATGTTGCTATAGTCACCGGGTAACATTGTTCCATTTATAGACCACTCATCTCATAGTACTCCTGGGGGACAGTGAGGGGCGTGACTGGCTCACCAATCCTCAGCCCAGCTAGATGAAGAGCATTGTGAGGAGTGGGCAAGTGGGGTGCGGATTGCACTTGTTCCCTAGACCAGCGGTCCTCAACCTTCTTGGCATCAGGGACTGGTTTTATGGAAGACAGTTTTTCTACAAATAGTACCAGTGTGGGGGAGGGGAGTCGGGATGATCCAAGCACATTTCATTTATTGTGCAGATTCGTAGCAGCATTCAATTCTCAAAAGGAGGGCACAACCCAGATCCCCCGTATGCACAATTTATAGGGTTCATGCTTCTACGAGCATCTAATCCCATGGCTGATCTGACAGGAAGTGGAGCTCAGGCGGTAATGTGTATGATGGGGAGCAGCTGTAAATACAGAGGATGCTTAGCTTGCCTGCCCACTGTGTACCTCCTGCTGTGTGGCCTTGTTCCTAACAGGCCATGGACTGGTACCTGTCCTAGGGTACCAGGTTGGGAACTCCTGCCCTAGACCAATGCTTCCAACCTGGATGATTGTGTGTCCTTCCCCATGGATATTTGGCCATGTTTAGAGATGTTGATTGTCATGACTGGATGGTTTGCTACTGGCATCTAGTGGGTAGAATGAAGGTGCTGGTAATACGAAATACACAGGACAGCCCCCACAACAAAAAAAAGTCAATGTCAATGTCAATAGGTCATGAGGGGACTCTCAGAGGTTGGCCTTATGGCATGTAGGGCACTTTGAAGACAAGGTAGTCCAAAGCTTGTACCTTTAGCACCTTGTATAAGACACATTCTCACTGTTTCTGAATGAGAGAATAATCTTTGTCTTAGAAGGAGACAGGAAGGGGTGTAAATGAAGAGCAAAAATGTCTAGCTTATAGAATAAAAATGTCTCCTACCCATCCAGGAACCAAGAACAATGAGTGCCTAATAACGCTTGTTTACAATGTTGCCAGTGATATTAATGATCCCAAGGGCTTTGCAATGCATGCCTTTGTTGAGCTGCATAGGGTGCTGTTTGGATATTGAACCTTCTTCAGAATACCTTCCAAATTCATTTTTTAAAAAATCTACTGGTCTCTCCAAAGATGTGTATGCAAATTCTCAAAACAGCATTATTCACATTAGTCAAAAAAGTGGAAACAAAACAAATACCCAGCAGCTGGTGAACTGGTGATCAAAGTGTGATGTACCCACACAATGGAATATTATTTGGTAATAAAAAGGAATGACACATGAACAAACCTCAAAAACATGAGTGAAAAAGAGCCAGACAAAAAGTTCACACACTGTATGATTTCATTAATATGAAATGTCTATAAAGTAAAGCAAATCCATAGAAAGAGTGGATTAGTGGTTTCTTTGAGTTGAGGGAGAAATCCTAGGGTTGAGATGGAGAGTATGAATGGGCATTAGGGGTATTTCTTAGGGGTAGTGGAAATGTTCTAAAATTGGATTGTGGTGATAATTGCACAACTTTGTACATTTACTAAAAATCACTGAGTTGTACACTTAAAATAGGTAAATTTTATGGTATATAAATGACACCTCACTTTTAGGTGAATTTTATGGTATATAAATAATACCTCACTTTTTTCTAATATTTATTCTAATAGAATATGTAGAAAGAACACATAAATAGAAAAAAATTATATCAATGTCCTAGCCCTGATTCTACCTATAATTAATTGTATTACTGAAAGCAATGCACTGATTTGCTCCTGGACTATTTCCCCATATGCAAAGTGTTGATTATCCCTGAGGTTCTGTTTGTCTCTCATGCTGTGAACTTTTGGTTAAATGTAACTTTGGTCACATTTCAATAGGAAGGGCAGATGGCTACAACTTAACTGGTGAACCTGTGTCATCACTTACCACAATTGAATCATGCTTCAAGTCCACTTTGATTTATAGAGAATAAAGTGACTGCTCAAACACAAGTCCAGGACCACATGGACAGTGAAGCAATCTCTCCCTGAAACTCTGCCTGTCAGTGGTCGGGAGAACTGTCATTTCAATCAAGATGGAGTCAAAGGCAGAAGAAGCCCCCAACTTCCCACAAAAATCCAGGGAAGGATTAAGGCACTTCCTGCTTTTTGGGCAGGTACATACATGTCCAGGGAGGTTCCTCTCCTCATTTCCAGGTCCTGGCCATAGTACCACTTCACCTGTTTGGACAACAGCTAAGACATGAAGTTGTCTGAGAACCCAGTGTCTACATGACAGCACCTCCACCTTGCCAAAGCCTGTTAGGTTGTCTCTCTAGCTCACCACGTGTCACTAGGTGGGCAGAATAGCACTGGTAAACCCTATATCAATTTTAGCTTATTAAGACAACAGCGAAACAAGTGGCTACCACAATCCAAAATATTTTCCAAAATACAGTCACTTTTCCATTCTTGAATGTCTATCCCTGTCATGCACGGTGTAAACTAATTAACCAAGTGTTGATGACAATCACAGCCACTCATTTATCTAACAAGATTATCTTCCAAAGAGAAATCTCTTAGCAAGGTGAGGCTCTATCAAATCAGGACAATGAGCTAAGAAAGCTGAAACCAAGGGGATCATTGAACAGGGGATCCTCCCTGTATACCAACTGCTGGTGATTATTTACTAGAAAGCATGTTACTTCAATGAGAACAATAGACTAAAATACACAGTAGTCCAGAAATAGCGAATCATTTCTTTTACTAAAACAACCCAGCTGTGTCTTTTCCTACCCTACCCTTTCACTGATCCTCTGAAATAATTTGCATCTCTGTCACTACATCACTAAATCAGGGGGCATAATTCTCCCAATTAAGCATTTAAGTCAAACAAGAAGAAGAGAAAAAGAAACATCTCCTGGCATCTTTTGCTAAACTTTAAAGAAACTGAAGACATGTTCTTGCCAAACGGTAAGTGCTAAATCCTGAGGGCTGTCACGGCTTCAAACGAGCTAACAGATGTTTGTTCTTAAGCGCATTTTCCTCTCAATGGCATTCCGAGGGTATTATAAACTTCCTGACATAGTATTTCAGTGGAAACATTTTTTTAAAGATTATTTGTTATAAAAAAAATTCAACAAGCGTTTTTGAATATACGTTGGCCTGTATGAAACAACAAATGGGGTCTAGTGATGTTGGAAAAAGTAGAGACTGCGAAGATGAGTTTGTTTACACACAAGCTTGAATGTGAACCTTGAAATAGGCCTATTTCTTTCCTATTCTGGCCTACCTCCCCCTTTGGTTTTGAACCAGGGATGATTTTGCCCCCAAGGGAACGTTTGGCCATGGATGATGACATGTTGGTTGTCACAACTGGGGATGCTACCAGCATCTAATGGACAGAGGCCAGGGATACTATGCACAGGACAGCGCCCCATAACAGAGTTATTGATCCCAAAATACCAATAGTGTAGAGGTTGAGAAACCCTGCTATAGACAGAATATAATTTTGTCTGGGTTCAGATCATTGTGAATGAGACGCATTTTCTGCCTGTGCTGAGCTTACAGTTTAATCTTAGGGAAAGCAAACACACGTCTCCAATGTCATGCAGAGTACTCCCCAATACAGGGGGCTTTGTACTGGGGGATCTATTTCAGAAAAAAATAGAGGGCTGGATGTATTTGACACAGTTAAGAGCTAAGAAAAGGCTTCCTAAAGGGCACGGACTTGTGATGGAAGATGAGTAAGAACTGGCCAAACTAAAGAGAGTGGCAAGGGCAAGCAGATGTGTGGGCACCTCCAAACAGCTGTGCTTTCCCAGGTATAGAGTAAGGGAAGAAAGGGCCAGTTTCTGCAAGGCCTTGAATGCCAACTTGGGGCTTCATGTGGTGGGCCATGGTCATGAGGGTTGTGAGACTAAAAATCATGACTTCCAGTCCTTCTCGAGGCCACGTCTTTCTCACCATTCATTGGTCCTGTCATGGACTAAATGTCTGTGTCCCCCCAAAATTCAGATGTTGAAGCCCTATTCCCCAGAGTGATGGTATTAGGAGACAGGGTCTTTGGGAGGTAATTATGTTTCAATGAGGTCATTGGGATAGAGCCCCCATGATAAGATTAGTGCCCTTATAAGAAAAAGGAAATGAACCAGAAATTCCTGTCCTTACTATGTGAGGACACAGCAAAAAGATAGTCATCTGTAGGCCAGAAGGGGAGCCCTCCCCAGAGACCAACCATGCAGGCACCCTGGTCTCAGACCTCCAGAACTATGAGAAATATTTGTCATTTAAGCCACCTACTTTATTACACTTTCTTATAGACACTAGACTAAGACAGGCCCTCTCTACTGCTAACTTTTCTCCATGTCCAGCTTAAAATCCTTGAGCCACTGACAAAAATCACCACCTTGATCATACCCTTAATGTTTCCCTCCTCTTTCCTTTCATCGCCAATGCCTATCAAGACCTTCATTCTCATTTGGGGTCTCTCTGTATCCCTTCTTACAACTGCATGTAAACCTACAATTGTCTCAAAATAAAAGATTTAATTTAAATAAACAAACACACCCTAGTCCTGGATGATACCAACTCTCTGATGTGCCCTAAAGTGAACAACTAAAGTTACTAGAAACACTATCAGGCTGATTTGTGATCACAAACTTTACACGGAACATCTCCTCTTCCTGCTTTCTCTCATACTTTTATTTTTACTATCGATTCTCATGAGTGCGAAACACATGTAGGCCAGAGGCTTTAATTTGCTTTTGTCTCTGGGGGACAGGACAAGCCCACTTTTAGCGTGTGTACTGAGTGGGAGCCATACCCCACTTATTCTTCAATAGATCCTAATCTTTCTTCTGCTTCCACCATCCAATGAGAGACAAGGTCACTGATTTCTTCACCTCCTGAATTCAAAGGAGGTGAGTGAGACATTATTTGACCTCTCATTTGCATTTGACACAATCTCTACTCTGAAAACATTCTGCTCTCTTGACTTCTAGAGTCCCCTGTGACAGAATATGAAAGTTTCACCCTGTGTGAGCACCGAAATTTAACCATTCTGGGTTTTTGTTGTTGTTGATGTTCATTTTGTGCTGCATGAGAGAGATGTCGGATGAATACTTCTCCTCACTTTCTGGGGAGAATGGAAGTCTTAGGTCTCCATGGAAAAGCAAACAATGCCTTTACTCACTCTAACTCTGAGTCTGATAGGTCTCGAGGAGTAAGAAAAAAGTAGGTTTCAGGGGTATTGAGGATATAAAGAAGGTCTGGGATGCCCAAGAAAATTGGTGGAGGGATGAGGAAGCAGTAGAGCGATTGCTACCAGATGGGACCCCCCAGCAGTGAGGAGCAGGCATTTGGGAAACTTAATGAGAAAAAGGAGGACCCATAATCCAGGGAGCACTAGGAAAGCGACCCCATCAGAATACCATGACAAGGGGCATGACTCGAATGCCCATGAGTGTGAAGACTGAGCCTTGCCTGACAATCACTCAGCCCTCTTTCTATGGAGAACTTTCCACCGTCTGCACTTGAATGGCTTCCCTTTGTCTTCACTCACACCAGAAAGAGTTCCTCTCTGTCTATACCAGCACATTACCCTTTGACTAACTAGCATGAAGATCCCCAACCCTGCCCTAAGACTATGTCTGGTTCCCACCCCATGACCCTATGTGGATGTTCCCTGCTATGGTCTAAATATTTGTATCCTCTCTCAAGATGCATATGCTGAAACCTAATCACCAAGATGATGGTAGTAGGAGGTGGGCCTTTTGGGAGGTTATTAGGTCATGAGGGTGGAATTCTTAGAAATAAGGTTTGTGCCTACTAAAAGAGGCCCCAGAAAGCCAGGCACGGTAGTACGTGCCTGTAGTTCTAGCTACTTGGAAGGCTGAGGCAGAAGAATCGCCTGAGTCTAGCAGGTCAAGGCTGCGATGGCCGTGAGCATGCCACTTCACTCCAGCCTGGGCGACAGAGTGAGACTACAACTCAAAAAATAAATAAATAAAAATAAAATAAAAGAGGCCCCAGAAAGTTGCCCTGCCACTTCCTCTATGTGAGGACACCGTAGGAAAGCAAGCCCTTGATCAGGGGACTTCCCAGTCACCAGAATGGTGAGAAATAAATTTCTCTTGTTCATAAGCCACCCAGCTTATGGCAATTTTTTTATAGGCTAAGAATTTTCTTAGATATTTAAAAAGCCACACACACATAAATCTAAAGAGTGGGGTCTGGTCACAAAGTGGGCCCCCTCTGCCTCCTAAATTTAGTAGGTGAGAGGAACAAAATATAAGAACTTGAGGGTCACAAGCTAGGACAGTGTTCACAAGCCTCCTCTTACACTGCCGTCTTCAGCTCTTCCTCTGACTTTGCCAGATGTTTTGTTTCATCTTTTTTGCTGGTTTGTCCCTTTTATCTGTTCCTTAAATGATGAGTCCCTCAGAACTCAGTCCTTCTTCTACCTAGAAAATCACATCCATTATCATGACTTTAACAGCATTTGCATTCTGATGACTCCAAGTTGATACATTCAGGCTTCACCTCTGGACCCCTGATTAGACATCCAACTATTTACTTCTGTCCATTCTTGTGTATTTCACAGACACTTCAAGCTTAACAGAGCTTAGTCCATTTGCATTACCATAAAAGAATATCTGAGGCTGAGTAATTTATAAATAAAAGATTTTTATTTGGCTCATGCTTCTGCAGGCTGTGTGAGAAGCATGGTACCAGCATCTGCTTCTGGTGAGGCCTCAGGAAGCTTCCATTGAAGGCAGAAGGAGAAAAGTCAGTATCGCATGGTGAGAGGAGGCAAGAGAGAGGCAAAAAGAGGTGCCAGGCCCTTTTTAACAATCAGATCTCCTGGGAACTAATACAGCAAAAAAGCATTCATTACTGCCAGGAAGTCACCAAGCTATTCATAGGGCATCTGCCCCCATGATCCAAACACCTCCCATCAGGCCCCACCTCCAATGTTGGGGATCAAATTTTAACATGAGATTTAGAGGGGACAAATGTCCAGATTATATTACAAACCTTCCCCTGATCTCTACCTATTTTCAGCAGAATTGGATTGAACCTTTGAGGTATCTAAATATACATCTGTGTGTGAATTCACAATGAGAGTTGAAGCAAGGGGGTGAGATAAACCTCTGAACCTACTTGCTATTGTCAGTCTGTCATGAAAACAATTGAAGAAATTCTTGGTATTAGTCACCATGGTGGATACAGGCAGTGACCAAAACAAACATGGCCAGTGCCCAAGGGCAGCTCATGGTTAGTGGAAGTGGACCATGTGGAGAAGGACTGGGTGGCAGAGACTGTGCCTCCCAATTAATTTATTTCTTCTCAGTTTAGTTGGGCACAGCCTGTAGAACCATGAGCCAAATTACTGACTACCCAGAAAGAAGTTACTTTTCTCAGCCTCCATTGCAATTGGTGTAGACCTGGACCAAGTTTTAGTAATGGGAGGAGAGCAGAAGTGAGGGATACTGTTGTGAGATGAACTGTGTCCCCCAAAATTCATATGTTGAAATTCTAGCCCCTGGTACCTCAGAAAGTAAACTTATTTGAAGATAGGATCTTTTTGGAAGAATTCAAATCACTCTATCAAAAAGATACCTGCACACGTTTGTTTATCACAGCATTGTTCACAATAGCAAGAACATAGAACCAACCGTACTGTCCATCAAAAAAGGACTGGATAAAAAAAATGTGGTACACACACATAATGGAATATTACACAGCCATAAAGAAGAACAAAATCATGAACTTTGCAGCAACCTGGATGGAATTAGAGTCTATAATACTGATTGATCTTTCACAGAAACAAATAACTGAGTATCAAATGTTCTCATTCATAAGTGGACCTTGCACAATGACCACAATACTACAAGAAAAGGACAGACTGTAGCAGGAAACTGCAGAGGGGTGAGGGACGGGGAGGTGGGATTGACAGTAGTGGGAATCTGCCTGGGGAAGTGGGGGCACTCCTCATCAACAAGGGTAATTGCCCAGTGAATATTTGTATACCTAACCCTGAATTGTACTCCACAATTTTAAAATAAAAAAAATTTTAAAGTTAAAAAAAAAAGATTATAGGCTGGGCATGGTGACTCACACCTGTATTCCTAGCACTTTGGGAGGCCAAGGTTGAACCCCAGAGTTCAAGACCAGCCTAGGCAACATAGCAAAACCTCGTCTCCACAAAAGAATAAAAAATAAATAAAAATAAATTTAAAATGTAAGCGTGGTGACATGCGCCTGTAGTCCCAGCCACCTGGGAGGCTGAGGTGGAAGGATAACCTCAGCCCAGGAGACTGAGCTGTGATCATCGTGATCATGCCGTTGCAGTCCAGCCTGGGTGGCAGAGAGAGACCCCAACTCAAAAAAAAATCATTCTTGTATATGTAGTGGCAGAGTTCTTAGAGTCTGTAGACATGGGTTTTGAATATATGTATGCCTCTTGGCCGGGCTCAGTGGCTCAGCCTATAATCCCAGCACTTTGGGAGGCTGAGGTGAGTGGAGTACCTGAGCCTGCAGGTTTGAGACCAGCCAAGGAACTTGGCAAGACCTTGTCTCTACAATAAACAAAAAATTTGCTGGTCATGGTAGCACGCAGCTGTAGTTCCGGCTACTTGGAAGGCTGAGGTGGAAGGATCGCCAGAGCCCAGTGGGTCGACACTGGGGTGGCCGTGAGTGTGCCACTGTACTCCAGCTGGGTGACGGAATGAGACTCTGACTCCAAAATAGAGAGAGAGAGAGAGAGAGAGAGAGAGAGAATATGTATGTCTCTTATGCATTTGAAAAGAGAAAAGAGAAGCTCAATAAAATTTTTAAGAAATTTCCAAACTTCTTTGGTATTCTGTTTACCTTTTCCCAGCCACTGATGAACGTTTTGGGTTTTCTGCACACTCTGTCCTGTGGAGAACCTTGGTGACACATCACCTCTTAAGGGCATGCCCCACTCTAGTTGCTCAGATTTTCTTCTTGGATTAAACTCAATTTGCAAATAGTGTTGCTGATCCTTTCTTGGTTCTATCAGGTGTCAAAAATGATTTCAGACAACCAAAACAATTACTTCTTTCTGCAATTGTGTCCATGAATTTTTGACTCAGACATCAAGTGGTTGCCACTGTCCAGGCAGGTCCCCTGTAGCAGCAACCAAAGTCACATATTCACAGAGCAGTGATAACCACATTGCAACTCCTGGATAACAATGTTTTTAAGATGCTGTCAGTTCCAGATATGCATGAAGCTGTGGAAAACATATGGGCCATAAAATTAAGTTATTGCAGTGTTTTCTCATCACAGTTCCTCCTCTATCCTTTACCCAAATTGGGCTGAAAAAATAATAATAAAATAATACAATGGATATATAACTTTGTTATCCCTATCTTAATCGCAGGGAGAGAAATGACTTAGGTAAAGATTTTTCTTACATTTTGAACTCATAGAATTTGTACGCAATAAAGAAAAAATGCAATCAACCTGAGTGATAAACTGTTGTAGGCAGTGTAACTGGTCATCAACATAGTAATTGCATCTCTTTCTCAAAATTGTTATAGCCACCTTTCATTATTATGACCCGAGACCACTTGCCAATGTCCTTTATTGTGTCTTCTTTATTTCATAGTCTGACCATATTATGAGCAGACCACTTGCTACCAGAACACTCATATCACAAAGAAGGAGCAACACGATTAACGAATGTCTCTAGTACATTACATCTAATTGTCAAAATGTATTTTGTATGTACAGACATTTATAGATCGATGGCTGAAGCAAACGGATGGATTCGGACACAGATAGTGGAGTTGGATACATTTTTCATGTCTACATGTGTCACACAGTGCATATTTCAGTCAATGGATTATCTTATACTTGATCCTTGTAGAGGACTTTTATTACCCTCCTAATGATCATGGAGAAATAAAAGCAAATTCATACGTCTTAAAGAAATTATCTAATGTTATAAACGTGTTCAGAAGAAGGCCAGTTTGTACAACTATTGAAATACTGTAATCACTATCAAAAGCAGTCGCACACACACACACACACACTGCCCTCTCGTGGTCATATGAGAAATGGCATGGATGTTTCAGGGCTTCTTCAAAAGATTACACCAAATATTAGAGGCCAAGCCTAGTGGCTCATGCCTGTAATTCCAGCCCTTTCTGAGGCTGAGGCAGGAAAGCCTCTTGAGACCAGAGGACAGGAATTTGAGAACAGCCTGGGCAATATAGGGAGACCACAAAAGTTTTGTTTATTTTTAATTTCTAGGCGTAGTGGTATGCTTGTGGGATCCTTCGAGCCCAGGAGTTCAAGGCTGCAGTGAATTATGATCACCACTGCACTTCAGTCTGGGCAGTAGAGTGAGACCCTACCTTAAAAAAAAGATATCTTCATAGACTTGCAGTTAGATCAAAACCAAAACCAAAACCAAAATATGTAAGATACAGTGTTTTGGGAGTGACTTCTAAGTGGAAGTCCTTGTTTTATCATTTCACTCTGCGAAAAGCTAAGTCTCTTCCCAAGTGTAGTATCTCAGGGAGTATTTATTTAGCAACTAAAGTCCTGGATTCCAGGACATAAAATAGAGACAAGGTCATTGTACAACTTGTTTGCATCACAGCTATGAACGTCAAACCAAAGCACATTAATGGAATCCTGATTATATAAACAATAAAATATTTCAGAAAAATGGAAATTGCCCTCCAAAGAGCTGTGTACTTTAATTAATTTAGATACAGAGACCTTCAAAAGGAAAAATATCTTAGATTCCAGTTACTTTTGCCCTTGCTATGAGAGCACTTATTCATGCCATTTAATGTCTTTGAAAAAGTGATTTTAATCATTGTAAAATATTCCTTGAAATATCTTTTGCATATATTACATGCTTCTATAGTTCCCCCTGCCATTTCCCACTATCAACAAAATCTGTCGTACCTCTAAAAGTGGAACTCAATTGCTATTGTCTTCTGGAAGCTTCCCATTCTAGAATAATCCACTAGACCCCCAGAGCACTTTCATTATTACTCTTCTCTCTCAGAAAGGCAGGTACTCCATACCATGTTTTATCTTTGTATAAACAGGAAGCATCTCTCAGACCAGGAGCTGCTGAATCAATCAACTCTCTGTCCAGCTCTCAGCACAAAGCTTGGCGTACAGTAGACAGTAAAGATTGGAGAAGCACAATACGTAAATCCCCATGAGTTACTTACCACTGCAGAGAATTCTAGTTGCCCATCAAAATCCATTCTCTCTGTCTCTGAACACAATTGGACTACATTTCCCAGACTTTCTTGTGTTACATGTGGTCATGTGACCAGTTCTTGCCAATGGAAGAGAAATGGGACTTTGGTGAGGGTTTTTTTGTTTGTTTGTTTGTTTTTTGCTTCTTGTCTTTCTGCTGCTGGATACAGATAGGGATACAGATAGGGATAAGGCTCCAGGGATGGCCACAAGATGGAAGGACTCTAGAATCCTGAATGATCATGGAGGACAGATGTCCCCAACCTAAGACCCAGCCAGCAATACCAGGGTGGGGGTGCAAAATACAATGTTATGTCACTAAATATTGGTAGTTATTTGGCTATTCAGCATGACCTAATACTTATGCCTAAAAACATGATTACAGGATTAGTTTAAATTGTCACCTCTCTAACCCATTTTAAATAACTAGAGTAAAATGAGTATGGCCTTGTCAGTGCTACCCTTCCATGTGACCTGGCTGTTCTGACCCAGTCATTTTACCTAAGAAAATTTACATTCCTTGCCTTAATAAAAATTGAAATTAGCATTATATCAACATTTTAGAAATTGTGTTTAAAAAGTACTTTTGAGAGCACTTAAGACATTTTAATTTTTTAGTGCTATTTTCATA
>CAUYQG010244872.1:0-20012 GCA_963574415.1 Tarsius wallacei
CGATCCTTCCGCCTCAGCCTTCCGAGTAGCCGGAATTACAGGCGTGCGCTACCACGCCCGGCTGATTTTTTTAATTTATTGTAGAGATGAGGTCTCGCCAAGTTGCCCAGGCGGGTCTCGAACCCGCGGGCTCAGGCAATCTACTCACCTCAGCCTCCCAAAGTGCTGGGATTACAGGCTGAGCCACCGAGCCCGGCTGTGTTTTTGTTTTTAAAGCTGGAGTCCTACTCTGTCACCTAGGCTGGAGTGTGGTGGCATGCTCATGACCAACACAACCTCAATTGCTGGGCTTAGGTGATCCTTCCACCTCAGCCTTCCAAGTAGCTGGAACCACAGACATGTGCCACCACACCTGGCCAATTTTTTTTTGAGTTGGAGTCTCACTCTGCTACCCAGGCTGGAGTGCAGTGGCACGCTCCTGGGCACCGCAGCCTCTACCTGCTGGGCTCAGGCGATCCTTCCGCTTCAGCCTTCCAAGTAACTGGACCTACAGGCATTTGCCACCAAGCCTGGATAATTTTTTGATTTATTGTAGACATGTGGTCTCACCAAGTTGCCCAAGCTGGTCTCAACCCCTGGGTTCAGGCAATCCTCTCACCTCTGCCTCCCAAAGTGCTGGGATTATAGGCGTGAGCCACTGTGCCTGACACCCACGATTCTATGATGGTGGTGGTGATGATGATAATAAGAAGAATAAAACAAATGATGTCGTGATTCTGAGTTTCCCATGGAGCTGCAGGGACTCAGGGCAGCATGGAGGACCTTGAGACCACAGAGCCAAGTCCCCTTTCTGGTCTCAGACCAGGCTCTTATTTCCACTCGAACGTGTCCTTCCTCTCTTGGAATATTTTTCTGTGTTCTTTTTCTCAGAACTCCTTGTACTTCTGAAAAGCCAGGTCCCCTCCTCTCCCCTTCCCTTATGCCGTGTTGAGAGTGGTGCGTTCCTCTAAATTGTCCAACCAGGCAGAGCAATTAGCGCCCACGAAGGCAGGAGGCCGGCTGCCTGGCGGAATGAATTGTGTTCATGGGAACAGTGTTGAAAGGTCTGTGCTGAGCCAGGGAGCCTGCCAGCAGCCTTGTTTGGTGCTGGCCCTCCTATTTGGATTTCCAGAAGTTGTTTATATTTGCTGATGCTCTAATAAACAGCCCTTTTCATGGAGCAAATCCTTGATATATTCTCACTCCCAGCATGAGTCCCTGTCAGCCGTCAGACGCCACAGCACAAGATCAGCTGAGAGCAATTGTGGTCTCTGCTGTGCTCTGGTCCATGTATTTGGTCACTGGTAAGCCTTCACCCTTCACCTCCTGTGTGAAGGTTTTCTTCCACCCCTCGGTCTTCAGATATTCATCACTCACCAAGAGTGTCAGGTGTTTGGGACACTGGGGATGGAGTGAGGGATGAGACAGACAAGGTCTCATTTCCCATGGAGGTTACGTTCTAGTACATGTAGTCAGACAATACACGGATAAACAAACACAAAATGTGGCAGACGCTGATAAGGATATGCAAAGAATTTGACCCTGATGGATGGGTCTGGGATGGCATCTCTGAGCTGACTTCTGAATAATAGCTCAGATTGGCATGTTTAGAAGAGGGTGAGGATGCCAGGCCAAGGGAGCAATGGGTGAAAAAGTCCCCAAACAAGGAGATTGGAGGATTGAATAAACAGAAAAGCAGGAAAAAGGCCAATATGGAAGAGATTCAGTGAGCAAAGGGGTGTGGTATAAAACAGACTGGGGTCAGATCACAAAGAGCCTTGAAAGCCAGAAAAAGGTGATTGGGTTTTATTCTAAGTGTCATGGGAAGTATTGGAGGGTTTTAAGCAGAGGGTATATTGTGACTTGTGTTTAAAACCCACTCTGGTTGGGCTTAAAACCCACCCACACCTGTAAAACCAGCACTTTGGGAGGCCGAGGAAGGAGGATTGCTTGAGCTCAGGAGTTTGAGACCAGCTTGGGCAAACATAGTGAGATCTTATCGCTACAAAAAGTAAAAAAAGTTAGCCAGGCATGATAGCATGTGCCTTGCAGTTCCAGCTGCTCGGAAGGCTGAGGCAGAAGGTTCATCTGATCCCCTGAGGAGGTCAAGGCTGCAGTGAGCCATGATCATGCCACTGCACTCCAGCCTGGGCAATAAACAACAACAGCAAAAAGCCACTCTACTCAGTGGGCTGAGGATTAGTGGTATCGTGGGACCAACAGAGGAAGCAAAAAGGTTAATAACGAGTTTATCACACAGGGCAGTTCAGGACAGAGAGGATGATGGATTGGGCTAAAGTGTGCATGATTTTTTTTTTTTTGAGTTGGAGTCTCACTTTGTCGCCCAGACTGGAGTGCAGTGGCACGCTCCCGGCCACCGAAGCCTCGACCTGCTGGGCTCTGGCAATCCTTCTGCCTCAGCCTTCCGAGTAGCTGGAACTACAGGCATGTGCCATCACACCTGACTAATTTTTCTTGATTTATTGTAGAGATGAGTTCTCGCAAGTTGCCCAGGCAGGTCCCGAACTCGTGGACACAGGCAATCCTCTCACCTCGGCCCCCTAAAATGCTGGGATTATAGGCGTGAGACACCGCACCCGGCTGAAATGGGCATGATTTTTTTCTGACGACCACCGATTCTCCCATTCTCCAACAGCAAATGGATGTCCAACGAGTCAATTCAATTCTTGCACTAACTGCTGAGGTTAATCCAGGTTCAGGGCTCAGTCCCACAAGACTGCCCCTACTTCAGACATCAGCCAAAAAGGTGTCTCCAGGCTACCTGTATTTCTGCCTGGACCCCTTCAAATACAGGGGTTCCCACGACCCCTCCCCCCAGATTTGCTAGTTTGCTAGAATGACTCACAAAATGCAGGAAAGTACTGCTCTTACTATTGCAATTTATTGTAAAGGATACAAATACCATGGCCAGATGAAGAGATATGTAGGGTAAGGGACACAAGGGTCCCCGACGCAGAAGCCTCTGTCTCTGTGGTGCCTTGGTGTGTCACCCTACTGGCATGAAGACGTGTTCCCCAGCTCAGAAGCTTCGCAGCCTCTTTGTTCCAGAGCTGTTATTGAAGTCTCATTATGCAGCCGTAATTGATTAAATCATTGGCCATTGATGGTAGAATTCATTCTCCAGCCTGTCTCTCACCCCTAGGGTTGGGGGGGGTGGCAGTGAAAATTCCAACCCTCTAATCACATGCTTGGTTTCTGTAGCAACCAGACCAGCCTCCATCCTGAAGCAATCTAGAGGCCCTGCCAAGAATCACCTCATTAAAAGGTATGATTGAAAGGGGCTCGTTATGAAAAACAAAAGACTCTCCCATCACTGGGATTCCAAGGGTTTTAGGAGCTCTGCGCCAAGAGCAAAAACCAAATACATTTATATTTATTATACCCCTCTACTGGTAGCAGAATTCATAGGCTTGGATGTGGGGAGAAAGAAAGTATGGATATTTCTGGCCAGGCGTGGTGGCTCATTCCAGCACTTTGGGAGGCTGACTCAGAGAAGATCGCCTGAGTCCAGGGGTTCGAGATCAGCCTGGGCAACTTGGTGAGACCTAGACTCTACAATAAATCAAAAACTAGCCAGGCATGGTGGTGTGCACCTGGAGTTCCAGCTACTTGGAAGGCTGAGGTGGAAGGATCACCTGAGCCCAGCAGGTCCAGTCTGTGGTAGCTGTGAGTGTGCCACTGCATACTAGCCTAGATGACAGACTGAGACTCTGACTAAAAAAGAAAAGAAAAAAAAAAAGAATAAAGAATAAAGAAAGGATTCGTTTGCCTTATAAGAAATGGGATCTGAACCTGATATTTCTCTTTTAGATAAGAAATTTGCTTTACCATCATTTTTTTTTTTTTTTTGAGTTGGAGTCTCACTCTGTTGTCCAGGCTGGAGGGCACTGGCACGTTCCCGGTCACCGCAGCCTCAACCTGTTGGATTCCGGCAATCCTTCTGCCTCAGCCTTACAAGTAGCTGGAACTACAGGCGAGTGCTACCATGCCCGGCTAATTTTTTGATTTATTGAAGAGATGAGGTCTCGCCAAGTTGCCCAGGCAGGTCTCGAACCCACGGGCTTAGGCAATCCACTCACCTCAGCCTCCCAAAGGTGCGGGATTACAGGCTGAGCCACTGAGCCTGGCTATCATTTTTTGAAAAGATGGCTTTTCTGTGTTTTTGGTCTTTTTTTTAGTAACTAATTTTTTTTGTAATGAGTTTAAGGCTATCCAGATATTTGAGGAAGCTGTGAAAATGATTGAAATAAATTGTAGTCACAGATAAGCTGTTGAAGAGGAAGTATGAAAAATAACCAGCGTTTAAAAAGTTTCCCCTTCCTGCTGGGTACAACTGGCTCGTGCCTATAATCCCAGCACTTTGGGAGGCTGAGGCAGAAGGACCATCTGAGGCCAGGAGTTTGAGATCAGCCTGGACAATATAGTGAGTCCTTGTCTCTACAAAAAAACACAAAAATTTGGCCAGGTGTGGTGGCTCATGACTATAATCCCAGCACTGCAGGAGGTGGAGGCAAGACGACTGCCTGAGCCCAGGGGTTCGAGACCAGCCTGGGCAACTTGGTGAGATCCTGCTTTTACAATAAGTCAAAAAATTATCGGGGCATGGTGGCCCATGGTAGCCATAATCAAGCCACTGCACTCCAGCCTGGGCGACAGAGTAAGACTGACTCAGAAAAAAAGAAAAAATTAGCTGGGCATGGCACCATGCTCTTTTAGTCCCAGCTACTAGGGACACTGAGGCAAGATGATTGCTTGAGCTCTGGAGTTTGAGGTTGCAGTGAGGTGTGATCACACCACCGCACTCCAGACTGCTTGACAGAGTGATAATGTCTCAAAAACAAAAATAAGAAATGAAGATGTCTCCTCTCATTGGCCACTCTTTCCTCAAAACATTGTCCTCAAAACATTTGTGGGGCTTTCTTCCTGTTTCCACAGTGGTTTCTTTTTTTAACCTTGAAACTGGTGGTCTCCGGGCCAGGCTCGGTGGCTCAGCCTGTAATCCCATGCTTTGGGAGGCCGAGGTGAGTGAATTGCCTGAGCCCGCAGGTTTGAGACCCACCTGGGCAACTTGGCGAAACCTCATCTCTACAATAAATAAAAAATTAGCCGGGTGTGGTAGCATGAGCCTGTAGTTCCAGCTACTTGGAAGGCTGAGGCGGAAGGATCACTGGAGCCCAGCAGGTCGAGGCTGCAGTGGCCGGGAGCGGCCGCTGCACTCCAGTCTGGGCGACAGAGTGAGACTCCAACTTAAAAAATAAAAATAAAAAAGAAACTGGTGGTCTCCAAAGCAGGAGGGGGCAGGTGGGGGAAAGCACATTCAGTCACAGGACTGGGTGTGGGAAGCCCAGGTGATCTGTTTGGGTATGAGAAGAACACACTGCGATTTACACTTCTGTTTTTATCTCAGCCTTTACATTTTTCTTTTGTTTTGATGTTATAAAAATATAACAGGCAATCCTCTCACCTCGGCCTCCCAAAGTGCTGGGATTACAGGCTTGAGCCACCATGCCCAGCCGGAAATATCCATATTTTTTTCTCCAAATTCCCCACATCCAAGCCTATGAATTCTCTTGACCTAGAAATCTTCCAGGTTGACATTTTCCTTGGTAAGCCTGACTTCCTAAGCTGCTGGTCCTCAGAGCCTGGATTGCTTGCTAAAGTGCTGATTCTTTTTCGTCCTTAGCCTCGATTGTGTCTCAGTCAGTGTTGGGTTGGGCCAGCACTATATGTTTTAAGCAGGTTTCCAAATGGTTCTCTCTCTCTCTCTTTTTTTTTTGAGTTGTAATATTACTCTGTCACCCAGGCTGGAGTGCAGTGGCATGCTCACAGTCACGGCAGCTTCGGTCTCCTGGACTCAGGCGATCTTCCCGCCTCAACCTCCTGGGTAGCTGAGACTATAGGCACACGCCACTACGCCTGGCTAGTTTTTTAAATTTCTTTTTTGTGGAGACCAGGTCTTGCTATGTTGTCCAGGCTGGTCTCGAGCTCCTGGGTGTAAGCGATCTTCTCACCTCGACCTTCCAAAGTGCTGGGATTATAGGCGTGAGCCACCACGTCTGGCTGTAATCCTATACGTTATTGAACCATATATCCCTCCATTGTTCACTGTCTCAAAAGTGGGCAGTCATATCTCTGCAGTTGTTCCCTGTAATTATAAACAATGTGACGGTGATTTCAGATGATACTTTTATTGACCTGCTTTTTCTGCCTGAAAGCCAGTCCCCTCACGTCTGTCTGGTAGACGGCCTTTGACAACAGAACCTTTGTACTTACATGCAGTTATGCCCCCAGTAACACCAGCAAGGGGCATACCCATGAATGGACTAAAGATATGACCTTTTGTTTCTTACCACTCCTATGGCCTCAAGCTGTGGGAAGAATACAGGGAAAATGTCACGTCAAATGTTATACAGCCTGACTGGTACAATTTACTCCATTCCACCAAGGGGAAGAAAACGTTTTTTTTTTTTTTTTTTTTAGTGTAACTCTGTCACTGAGGCTGTAGTGCAATGACATGCTCATGGCTACTGCAGCCTCAACCTGCTGGGCTCAGGTGATCCTCCCACCTCAGTCTCCCAAGTAGCTGGAACTACAGGTGCACACCACCATGCCCGGCTAATTTTTTTTTTTTGATTTTTTTTTGTAGAGATGAGGTCACATTATGTTGCCCAGGCTGATCTCAAACTACTGGGCTCAAGCAATCTCCCTGCCTTGGCCTCCCAAGTTGCTGAGGTTCCGTTTGTTTTGATCAATTGTGTACTAAAATTACTATCATGGATACCTGAAGCCCTTGCCTTCCAAATTTTAGCATTTACAAATTATGTGAATACATTGACTTAAATACTATATAAACTTAAAATTAACTACTATCACTTATGATAGAAGGTCAATAGAAGACATTCAAACATTAAAATACATCACATTGTGGGAAAGTAAAGTCAAAATATGATTTCAAGGAGAAGGAAAATAATGTAAAGGTTTGAACTTTTACATAAGAGTTTATTTATATTTTTAAAATGGATGATGGTAAGATTTAAATTGCATTACTTTTTCAAATAGTCTTGTTTTATTGTATTTTATTTTTAATTTTTATTTTTTTATTTTTTTGAGTTGGAGTCTCACTGTCGCCCAGACTGGAGTGCAGTGGCCGCTCCCGGCCACCGCAGCCTTGACCTGCTGGGCTCCGGCGATTCTTCTGCCTCAGCCTTCCGAGTAGCCGGAATTACAGGCACGTGCTACCATGCCCGGCTGATTTTTTTTTTGATTTATTGTAGAGATGAGGTCTCGCTAAGTTGCCCAGGCGGGTCTCGAACCTGCAGGCTCAGGCAATCTACTCACCTCAGCCTCCCAAGGCGCGGGATTACAGGCTGAGCCACTGAGCCCGGTTAATAGTCTTGTTTTAAATGTCACAATTTAGATATATGCCAGAAATTGTAACCTTTGCAACCACTTAAACTAACAGTAAAAAAATCATAGATGTCAACTTAAAAATGTGTTAATTAATCAAAAGCTGTTTGCAGGTCTAAATCACTTGCTAAGAACTTAAGAGTTGTTATTGGAGGCATGGTATCATATGCATACTTTTTCCTCCAACTAGTTCTCTGTTTTTACTTTATTGGTATGTTTAAAATTATCTTTTGCTCTATCAGGATGGAGAAACTTGGACACTTTTAAATGCTGATAGAAAGGAGTGGTGAAGGTCAGCCGGGCACGGTGGCTCACACCTGTAAACTCAGCACTTTGTGAGGCTAAGTGGGGAGGATTGCTTGAGCCCAGGAGTTTGAGATCAGCCTAGGCAACATAGTGAGATCTTGTCTCTACAAACAAAACAAAACAAAAAAGCAAAAATTAGCTAGGAGTGGCTGTAGGAAGTATACTCCATCCTGGACAACAGAGTGAGACTCTGACTCAAATATATATAAATATAAAAAAGTAAAAAAATTGGCTGAGTGTGGTGGCATGCACTTGTGGTCCCAGTCACTCAGGAGGCTGAGGCAGAAAGATCGTCTGAACCCAGGAGGTCATGGTGAGTCGTGCTGTGGTGAGTCATGATTGTGCCACTGCACTCCAGCCTGGACAGCATAGTAAGACCTGACTCAAAAAAAAAAAAAAAAAGAAAGAAAAATTAAGAAAAAAGAAAAGAAAGGAGTGGTGAAGATAAATTTTCATGGAAGATATAGATAGAAAAGCGAGCATTGAAGGACCAAAGCTCAGGGGAAGGTATGGCAGGGACACACCCAAGGGAAATGTAAAACTAGCACAGAATAATATGAAGAAGCGGGTTTTTTTCTCTACCTCTGGTTGGAAGGAAGTGAGAATAAATGTGGTCATAATTAAATTTGACAGGAACTGTGGTGATAGCGGAGTGGAGTATTGTTTAGCTAATACAAGGCAAATTGCCTCAATTTTCTTGCTGAAGGAAGAAGTACCTTTTTTTCTTTGAATTAAACAGGAGGGTTTGTGTGTGTGTGTGTGTGTTGGAGTCGCACTCTGTCACCCAGACTGAAGTGCAGTGGCACGATCACAGCTCACCACAGCCTTGACCTCCTGGGCTCCTGGTTAAGGTGATCCTTCAGCCTCAGCCTGCCAAGTAGTTGGGACCACAGTTATATGCCACTTCGCCCAGCTAATGTTCTGATTTTTTTTTTTTTTTGTAAGACACAAGGTCTCGCTATGTTGACTAAGCTGGTCTTGAACTCCTGGGCTTAAGCCATTCTCTCACCTTGTCGCCCCCCGCCCCAAAGTGCTAGGATTACAGGAATGAACCAAAACACCTGGTCCTAACAGGAGTAAAATAGTCATCATGCAGTATGTTAAGACTTGAAACTGCTCCCTTTAGGATGAGAGAAGAATGTTTAATCAAGGTCAACCCAAAGACTGTGAAACAATGCTAAATATCAGCTTGGGCCCTCACTACGATTGTTTCTATGTGAATCAAATCAAGTATTGAACTTGCTCTTTGACAATTAATTTTTATTTAACTTTGCTTGTGGGAAAGAATTCTGCTGATTTGCAATTCCTTCCACCAAACTGCTGATCTCTAGTCATTCTTCCAGAAGTTAATTCTCTGAGGATTTAGAGAACTTCGCTGCTTTTCCCCCTTCTTCTTTCTGTTACAACAGGAAGAAGAAAACTTACACAGTCAAGTTTGTGTCTGGTGGATGTTCTTCAGTGTGAATCAGTCAAGGCTTCTCCTGCCCCAGGATTCCATATTGATCTATTTATTTATTTATTTTTTGAGTCGGAGTCTCACTCTGATGCCCAGACTGGAGTGCAGTGGTTGCTCCCGGCCACTGCAGCCTCAACCCACTGGGCTCCGTCAATCCTTCCGCCTCAGCCTTCCGAGTAGCCGGAATTACAGGCACGCGCTACCACGCCCGGCTGATTTTTTGATTGATTGTAGAGATGAGATTTCGCCAAGTTGCCCATGCGGGTCTCGAACCAGCAGGCTTAGGCAATTTACTCACCTTGGCCTCCCAAAGCGCGGGATTACAGGCTGAGCCACGGAGCCCGGCCCATATCGATCTATTTAAATGCAAGAACTGGCTGGGTGTGGTGGCTCAAGCCTGTAATCCCAGCACTTTGGGAGGCCTAGGTAAGAGGATTGCCTGAGCCCATGGGTTTGAGACCAGCCTGGGCAACTTGATGAGACCTCATCTCTACAATTAAAAAAAAAAATTGGCCTGACGTGGTGGCACATGCCTCTAGCTCCAGCTACTTGGAAGACTGAGGTGGAAGTATCGCCTGAGCCCATCAGGTCGAGGCTGCGGTGGCTGTGAGTGTGCCAGTGCACTCCAGCCTGGGCAATGGAATATGACTCCAACTCCAGAAAAAATAAATAAATGAGAGAGCCAGAGGGACCAGGGCAGTCACTGAATGGGAATTTGTTTCTGATGCAGCAAGAGAGAGTTTAACGGACCCATGGGCATATCCCAAGCTAACCTCTTGTGTCTCTGAGAGCCAGCTGGTACATTTGTGACTTTTACAAAATAGCTTATTCATGGACTTTTAACAATGAGTGATGTTAGGGATGGAATTGCTC
Source organism: Tarsius wallacei (assembly GCA_963574415.1). Classification (NCBI taxonomy): domain Eukaryota; kingdom Metazoa; phylum Chordata; class Mammalia; order Primates; family Tarsiidae; genus Tarsius; species Tarsius wallacei. Next base: position 10,043 of record CAUYQG010244872.1, read on the forward strand.
TGATGTTTAAATTGCTGAATATTTGAAATGTCTAACAGGCTAGACCCCAGACATTGGCTACTACCTTTTAGCCTTTTAAACATGACCTTGAGTATTCTTGTCACCTTTTATTTAGCTCATTTTTCGTTCTCTAGGTCAAAGATTCAAAACAGAAAAATAGGACTAAAAATAAGTCAACAGCATAGATTCCTGATCATTCTGGGGCTCACAAGCAAAAATCTTTAACTAGATCTTGAATTTAAAATCTTTTTTTTTTTTTTTGAGTTGGTGTCTTACTGTTGCCCAGGCTAGAGCGCAGTGGCATGCTCACAGCTACTGCAGCCTTGACCTGCTGGGATCAGGTGATCTTCCACCTCAGTCTTCCAAGTAGCTGGAACTACAAGCACACAGTACCACACTCAGCTAATTATTTTTATTTATTGTAGAGACAAAGTCTTGCCAAGTTGCCCAGGCTGATCTCGAATCCCTGGGTTCAGGCACTTCTCTTGCCTCGACCTCCCAAAGTAGTGGGATTATAGGGGTGAGCCACCACGCCCAGCAAATTAAAAATCTTTATCTGAGATTTTTTAAATTAGAAAACTTCGGCCCTGGTTTTATTTTTGGTTGAGAGCACAAGCATCTAATGTGCATTTTAGACCCACTGTATGAGACCCACTGTGTTAGGCTCACTGTGTAAGACCCACTGTGTGAGATCCACTGTTTCCCATACTATTGTTTATTTCCCTGCTGTCTCCTGCACTTGACTCTCCAATGTTTGCTATGATTACGGGCACATCATGATGCTTAGTCATGATGTAAGGCAGGACATCTTCGCTTCTCATCATCATAATCCACTCTTAGAGAAACCCGATTGTCATTACCTTGCAGGCAGTGGTAAGTTGAATATGATTCAATTCACAAATGGGCTACTCGATCAGCTTGCAACTGCAAAATGTGGGTAACCTCCAGCTCTCAATCCCCTCAAAGGGAGGCTAATGTGGGAGTTCCATTCTGGATCAGGCTTTGTTACTCGAGTGAAGCCCTGTTGTATGCTGAGACAGACCAATTGAGAGTCTCTCTTTCTCTTCTTTTTTCTCACTTCTTGTGCAGTCTCTGATCTTGGAAATCAATCTGATCAGCGAGGCATAGTGGCTCATGTCTGGAATCCCAGCACTGTGGGAGACCAAGGTGGGAGGATTACTTGAGCCCAGTATTTTGAGACCAGCCTGGGCAACATAACGAGACCCTGTCTCTATGAAAAATAAAAAAAGATTAGCTGGGCATGGTGCCATGCGCCTGTAGTTCCAGCTACTCTGAAGGCTGAAATGGAAGGATCACTTGAGCCCAGGATGTCGAAGCTACAGTGAGCTGTGTTCATGCCACTGTACTACAGGCTGGGCAACAGAGTGAGACCCCAATATACACAAATGAATGAATGAATAAATAAACACATTGGACCATCCTCTCTCTATCTCCCCGCTTCCTTTCCCTGTCCTTCCCTCCCTCCCTGCTCTCTCAATTCAAGGTCACATGAGTGCAACCCAAAAGCCACAGATTCCCAAGTGCAGGAAACGTAACTTAATTTATTTTTCTATAATGGAACTTAATTGCTCTTACAAACCTTCATTCTACTGGGCAGCAGCAGAAGCTTGATCTGAGTTCATTTAGCCGCCACCCACCCCCACATTTTTCATGGGGTCCAGCCTCACTTCCAAGAAGCCTTAAGCCTCCACCCAGTGGGAATGGGCTGTCACTGTCATCAATCTGTAGTACCCTCTGCTGTGGACACTCATTCCTGTCTACTTGTTGGACCTTAGTTCATTCAGATCTCACTTCTGGGTCCTCTGGCTCTCAATCCCTATGCCTGCCAAGCACAGCTTCCAGAAAAATATTCCCCTGCCCCCAGCAGAACTGCTAGCCTGACCTCCCATGCATAGCCATCCTGTCCTTCCCCTCCTTCCTCGTTGGACCGAGGCATAGGTCAGTTAAATGGGCCCTACCGCTTTCCCAGGACCAGTCCATACACTTCCCAAAAGACAGTCTAGCTCCAAGCCTGTCGGTCCTCTTTTTTTTTTTTTGAGTTGGAGTCTCATTCTCCCACCCAGGCTGGAGTGCAGTGGCACACTCATGGCCACCACAGCCTCGACCTGCTGCGCTCAGGTGATCCTTCCGCCTCAGCCTTCCAAGTAGCTGGAACTACAGGCATAAGCCACCACGCCTGGCTAGTTTTTTGATTTATTGTAGAGAAGTGGTCTCATCAAGTTGTCCGGGCTGGTCTTACACCCCTGGGCTCAGGCAATCTTATTGCCTCTGCATTCCAAAGTGCTGGAATTACAGTCATGAACCACCAGGTTTGGCTGTTCCTTTTATGAGGTAAGAAAGAGAGGCAGGGCTTAGGGCTCCTTCTCAGACACACTTCAGCTCTGAATCCACTTTGTTTCTTCTGAATCCTCCTTCTCACCTGAGAAAACTTCATCTCATCTTCTGATGAGAAGAAGTAACCTATGTCTGATATGAGTGTTACTCGCTGGTGTTTTTGGGCCTGGACCCACTTAGGCTTTTGAAGTTCAAAGGCTGAAGACAGCAGCCCACCTCCTGCCTTTCTGTTCCTCATCTCGTGGTCTGGTTTGCTTGTTCTCCATAGCATTTTCATCAGCTGGTACTTTGTAAATATTTTCAATTTTCTATTTGATTGTTCATTGACTTCTCTCTAGAATATAAAGGTCTATGAAGTTAAAGATTGGGTCTAATTTGTTCACTGATTTATTTTCAGCACTTAGGACAGTGTCTTACATAGCTGGTGCTCAATACATATTTGTTTAAAAAAAATGATGAGTAGCTGGGTGTGGTGGTTCATGTCTGTGATTCCAGCACTTCAGGAGGGAGAGGAGAGAGGATTGCCTGAGCCCAGGGGTTCAAGAGCAGCCTGGGCAATTTGTTGAGACCTCATCTCTACAATAAATCAAAAAATCAGCCTGGCGTGGCGGTGCACGCCTGTGGTTCCAGTTACTTGGAAGGCTGAGGTGGAAGGATCACCTGAGCCCAGCTGGTTGAGGCTGCAGTGGTTTCGAGCGTGCCACTGTACTCCAGTCTGGGGATGAGAGTGAGACTCTGACTAAAAAAAAAAAAAAAAAAAACAACCTGAGTAAATGTGTAAAGTTAACCTTCTTGCTCTTTTAAATTATTTTTTCTTGAGGCAGTGGAAGTGACCCAAGCTGGGGAAAGGTGTTATGTGGCCACAGATTTCAGAAAAATATATGGACAATATCTCATGATGTTATCTCATTACATATAGCCACAGGATTGTAACTATGGTATTTGCACATTTATTATGAGAATGAGTTGATGTTTTTCCCAAAGTTAGAAGCATCCAGGGGTGGTGGCTCATACCTTGAGCCCAGGAATTACAGACCAGCCTGGTGACACAGCGAGACCCTAATCTCTATTTTAAAAAAAGAAGAGGTCGAAGCATATCTGCCCAGTTCCTTCCTGGCAGGTAGATTTCATCTCTGATGTGCATACTGGAAGTAGCTTGGTGGTGATTCAGAAGGTAGCACCACTGTTTGGTTGGGGCCAGTTCACTAGAGGTTTTTGTCTGCAGTCCTATTCCTGTGTTCCAGCTGTAGTTACTGCAAAGGCTTTGTTTACATTCTTTTTGGAACTCTTGTTGCAGCTGGTTGCAAAACCACTGCGGAATGCAATAAAACATCAAAATGAAGACACTAGTGGGAAATGGACTTAAAGTTCATGGTGTTGTTTTTTCCAACCAAGATACATGTATAGATGGATTTATTTTTTATAGAAATAACATTTTTTCCTAGGCTGCTTTGTTCTAAATAGAACCGTCGCTACTATTTTTCCTCCCCTCAAAATCCAAACTGAGTATTAAAGGACATAAATATTTTGAGAAGATTTACTGACTCACCATGCATCCGCAATTGGTATAGAAGACATCAAAGACATACACTGGGGAAGACCAGTGAAAATTCATATGGTCATAAGCCTTGGCTCAGAGTCTCTTGAGTAGGAAAGAGGAGAGATTGGAAATTCTCTTTGAAAGTACAGCTTACTCATAGACTACACGCATCAGCAAGACTAATACTTTAAATCTTATGTTTATGCTTGATGCTAAGTGATTACTTTGCATATAGGGAAATGATGTCTTTGCAGTCATTTAAAAACACGTGGCAATAACAGACCCACCTCTCCCAAACGGTCACCAGTTAGATATTGGGGGTTGAAAGCACAGCTTATGTTTGCAGACTCTTGGGTGTTTGAAGACCTATTTCTTAGAAGAATGATGCTTTCCACATAATTCAAGCTCCAGTCAAGCTTCTCTAGGCTGATAACTGCCGGCTCAGATGTTTCTTGTTTTATGCAGTAGGGCTCCCTGGAAAGTGCAGCTAAACCAGATCATCTTTTAAGTGTACTGAAAGCACTGGCTGTAATAAATCACGAAAAATGATACCGTCTCCAAATCGAATCACTACCTCTAATGTAGCTGACTTTTACATTTGAATTCCCTGAGGGTTGTCTTAAAGGTTGGCTCTGGGCCAAGCTGCCATTAGGAGATTGTGTGGGTAACTCTGATACACTCTGTGTAATTGCCCTAGGCTCATAAATGGTCCCAACAAAAGGGTAAGACACGTTTTCATAGAATTGTGTAGACAGAAAAGGCACAATATGGAAATTTTATTGCAAATTCCACTTTCCATTAGCAGTTGCTGCTTATCGTGCAGAGAGAAAAGATCATAAGAATATAAGTATAATAACTTGGAGAGAAAAATATATTTCTGCCCCATGGGCACGCATCCCCTTGTAGGGGACGCTTCAATAAGGGATCGCTTGGTCACGTGGTCACATGTCATGACACTTTGATTGTATATACATTATGTACTCGAGACCATGTTTCTTGTTCATTTTCCACATTCACTGCCAGTATCAAGCAACTTCTCAAGCAGGCATTCTAAGAGTTGGTAGAAAGTTGACATGATAGGGCCCTCGTGTCTTGATTCTTGGTTTTTTTTTTGAGTTGGAGTCTCATTGTGTTGCACAGGCTGGAGTGCAGTGGCATGCTCATGGGGACCGTAGCCTTGACTTCCTGGGCTCAGGTGATCCTTCTGCCTCAGCCTTCCAAGTAACTGAAACTATAGGTGTGCGCCACCACGCCCAGCTGATTTTTTGATTTATTATAGAAACGAGGTCTCCTAATGTTGCTCAGGTTGGTCTCGAACTCCTGAGTTCAGGCAATCCTCTCGCGTCTGCCTCTCAAAGTGCTGGGATTACAGGCACGAGTCACCATGTCTGGCTGATTCTTGCTTTTTTGGTTTTGTGGCTCATACGAGAATGCAGACTTGGCCATGATTTCAGCTCACTGTAGGTGTAGTACTCTTAGTGCTTGAGGGCTGTCTCCTGTTCCCCTGGAATGTGGAAGAATAATTTCCCACAGACAGTTAAACCTTGCAACTTTCACATATGAGATTAGAATTATCATAAAGGGCTCAAAAAAAAAAAAAGACTAAATGACTTTTAGGACTCCCCAGCCCAGTCACAACATTCTTTCATTGGCTGTGTTCCTGTCATTGCTCTGGATGGAGGTGGTGCCCACTTGGAAGCTTGACTATGAGAGTCACAGGCAGACGTGGTGTTACACATCCAAGCTCTATCTAGAGAAACTGAGTTTAGCCACGGGACCTCACGAGCGAAGGACCCCAACTGATGCCAATGCTCCTATTCCAGAGATTGTAGTCCAATAACATTACATTTCCAGTTAGTCTTAATCCCTCTGTTCTGATTCCAAATTCACTAGGCCACTTATGGAAGATAATTCTTTGTTTCTTTTATATGCATGGCCTTTCTCAGTTGAGTGTGCCAACTGGACCTTCATATCTGTCAGAGGACATGCATTCTTGATGTCTGTGAAATTGCACCTGAAAAAGACAACTGATCTCATGTCAAGCATACAGAAAAAGCAAACCAACAAAACAACAACAACAACAAAACAGTTTTCCTTGTTCAGGCAATAAGTATTCATTGTGCACCTATGAGTGCCTAACGTTCCCCGGGCTGGAGTGCAGTGGTGCAATCATGGCTCACCTCAGCCTTGACCTCCTGGGCTCAGGCGATCCTCCCACCTTAGCCTCCCTAAATAGTTGGGACTATGTGTGCGTGCCATATGCCTGGCTAATTTTTTGATATTTTGTAGAGACAAGGTCCTGCTATGCTGCTTAAGCTCCCCTCAAACTCCTAGGCTCAAGCAATCCTTTCACCACAGCCTCCCAAAGCACTGGGATCACTGGCATGAGCCACCTAACATTTGAAAAGTTTTCATAATTTCCACTAGCTTTCTAGTAGCAAAATGTGGAAGAAAATTAAGCTTTGATTGCTTTGCAGATGAAACTGTGTATCTATCGGGGGCTCATATGTCTTCTTTTGAGAAGTGTCTATGCATGTCCTCTGTCCATTTTTTAATAGGACTGTTGGTTTTCTCTCTTTTTGCACATTTGAGTTCCTTGCAGATCATGGATGTTAGGTCCTTGTCAAATACATAATAAGCAAATATTTTATCCCCATTCTGTGGGTAGATGCTGTATACAGATGAAGCTATGAAAACCATAAATTGGCCCGGAGCTGTGGCTCACACCTCTAATCCCAGTGCTTTGGGAGGCAGTCGCAAGAGGATTGCCTGAGCTCATGGGTTCGAGACCAGTCTGGGCAACATGGCAAGACCTTGTCTCTACAATAGATCAAAAAATTAGCCGGGCATGGTGGTGCATGTAGTTCCAGCAACTTGGAAGGCTGAGGTGGAAGGATTGCCTGAGTCCAGCAGGTTGAGGCTATGGTGGCCATGAGCGTGCCACTGCATTCCAGCCTAAGTGACAAAGTGAGATTCCGACTCAAAAAAAAAAAAAAAAAAGAAAACCAATCATTGCCTACCACCCTTCATGATCACTCCTGGGCTATTCCTTCTTCTTTTTTCTTTGAGTTGAAGTCTCCCTCTGTTGCCCAGGCTGGAGTGCAGTGGCACACTGCTCACGGCCACCGCAGCCTCCACTTGCTGGGCTCAGGCGATCCTTCCACCACAGCCTTCCAAGTAGCTGGAACTACAGGCACGCACCACCACACCCAGCTAATTTTTTGATTTATTGTGGAAATGAGGTCTCACCAAGTCGCCCAGTCTGGTCTCAAACCCATGAGCTCAGGCAATCCTCTCACTTAGGCCTCCCAAAAGTGATGGATTATAGGCGTGAACCACCGCACCCAGCCGACTGTTCCTTCTTAAGAGGAAGGCTGTTAGTTACAGCAGCATTTGGGCTAAAAATTGGTTGTAAAATCTTGAGACCATTTTGGAGCTGGAAGGAGCCCGAGAGGTTATTTGGGGTAGCACTCATGTTTGCAAAGGGAAACTGAGGTCCCAAACCGTGAAGTCACTTGGCCAAAAACACATGGCCTAACTGGATTTGCCTTCTGTGATTCAGGGCTGGTTTCCAAAAGTGTTTGGCAGTGTGCTCTCTTTCTTGCTTATGATGCTTCTACAGTCATTCTGGAACTCCTCGAGTTATGAAGGCTCAATTTAGCCATCGATGGGAAGTATTCTCAGAACTACACCCACCTTGGCATGTCCTGCAACGCAGCTTGGCCACCTTTAAGTCATACCTTCTAGTGTGACTTGAGTAAAGCTGGTTTGACTAAATTGAATCCAGGCTAGGAAACATAGCAAGACCTCGTCTCTATAAAACATTTTTAAAAAAGGAAAATGAGGCTCTGGTGCGGTGGCTCAGCCTGTAATTCCAGCACTTGGTGAGGCTGAGACGAGAGGATTGCCTGAGCCTGGAGGTTCGAAACCAGCCTGGGCAACATGGTAAGACTTCATCTCTACAGTGAATGAAAAAATTGGCCGGGCGTGGTAGCGCACACCCATAGTTCCAGCTACTTGGAAGGCTGAGGCAGAAGGATCGCCTGAGCCCAGCGGGTCGAGGCTGCAGTGGCCGTGAGCATGTCACTGCACTCCAGCCTGGACTACAGAGTGACATTCCAACTCAAAAAAAAAAAAAAGAAAAACAGAAAAAGGAAAGAAAAGAATTAGCCTGGAATGCTGGTACATGATTATAGTCCCAGCGACCTCCTCCCAGCAGGAAGATTGCTTGGGTCTTGGAGTTTGAGACTGGGGTGAGCTGTGATTGTGCCACTGCAATCCCTAACTCAAAACAAAACCCCCAAATAATATTTTTAGTCTAGAAGTCACTCTTTTTCCAAGGACATGTTTACAGTTAATCATATTATGATTTGTGATTTTTATTTTTTAATTTTTTTGAGTTGGAATCTCACTCTGTTGCCCAGGTTGAAATGCAGTGGCAATCCTTCCGCCTCAGCCTTCCAAGTAGCTGGAACTACAGACACGTGCCACCACGCCCAGCTAATTTTTTAATTTATTGTAGAGCTGAGGTCTCGCCAAATTGCCCAGACTGGTCTGGAACCCTTGGACTCAGGCAATCCTCTTACCTCGGCCCCCAGAGTGCTGGGATTATAGGAGTGAGCCACCCCGCCAGGTCGATTTGTGATTTTTAAATGTTGTCCTGTGTGTTCGTTTTATTATAATTTTTTCTTGAGTTGGAGTCTTACTCTGTCATCCAGGCTGGAGTGCAGTGGCATGCTCATGGGCAATGCGGCTTCGACCTGCTGGGCTCAGGCGATCCCTCCACCTCAGCCTTCCAAGTAGCTGGAACTATAGGCATGCGCTACCATGCCCGGCTAGTTTTTTGATTTATTGTAGAGATGAAGTCTTATCATGTTGCTTAGGCTGGTCTTGAGCCCTGGACTCAGGCAATCCTCTCACCTTGGCCTCCCGAAGTGCTGGGATTCCAGGCTGAGCCACTGCACCTGGCTCATTTTATTGTAATTTAACCTTTTTTCATCCCACAGATTTTTGTTACATTCACAATTAATTTTCTCGAAGACAAGAATAACTTGTCACACTTCGTGTCCCTAGCCTCTTCTGTCACCATACTTTGCAAATAGCAAGCATCCAATAAATCTTTTTGATGGATTTGATTCACTTTGAAAAGAAAACTGTAATAAGCTGAGAGATAATTTCTTTCTAGGAAACTGTCAGCTTTGCCTAGGGGATCAGTGGTACCGGGAAAGAAGTAGGACTCCTATTGTGTGGAAAACCAGGAAAAGTTGCCTGAGATCAGCCTTAGGGACCTTCTCAGGTGCAGCTTTGTTTCCGGGCCACTTCTGAGAGGTTCATGGGTAAATTAGGGTAATGAACATGTTGGCTTGGCTGGGAAGATGGGCTTCTCAGGACGCAGGACTTTAAGTGCTAAAACCAGAACAGTCCCAGGCAAACCAGGATGAGATGGTCATCCTAGCAAGCATGTGCATTTGGTGGGAGGAGGTGCTGTTTTTATTGTCTTCATGTGACTTTTTTCTTTTTTCTTCTCGATCTCCTGGGCTCAAGGATTCTTCTGCTTCAGTCTCCCAAGAAGCCAGTACTACAGGCACACACCACCAGGCCTGGCTATTTTTTTGATTTTTTGTAGAGATGATGTCTCACTATGTTGCCTAAGCTGGTCCAGAATCCCTGGGCTGAAGCAGTCCTCCCACCTCAGCCTCCCAAAGTGCTGGGACTACAGGCATGAGCTACCGTGCCCGGCTTGACTTGTTTATTTTTATGACTTTAAACTTAATCAACCAATCAACCAGCCAACCTCTGGACATATATATTTTTTTGAGTTGGAGTCTCACCCTGTCGCCCAGGCTGGTGTGTAGTAGCATACTCACAGCCACCGCAGCCTCGACCTGCTGGACTCAGACGATCTTTCATTCTCAACCTTCCAAGTAGCTGGAACTACAGGCATGCGCCACCACACCCAGCTAATTTTTTGATTTATTGTAGAGATGAGGTCTCACCAAGTTGCCCAGGCTGGTCTCGAACCTGTGGGTTCAGGCAATCCTCTCACCTTGGCCTCCCAAGGTGCTGGGATTATAG
>CAUYQG010244874.1:0-23059 GCA_963574415.1 Tarsius wallacei
CCTGTAATCCCGCGCCTTGGGAGGCTGAGGTGAGTGGATTGCCTGAGCCCGCGGGTTCGAGACCCGCCTGGGCAATTTGGCGAGACCTCATCTCTACAATAAATCAAAAAATCAGCCGGGCTTGGTAGCGCGCACCTGTAGTTTCAGCTACTCGGAAGGCTGAGGTGGAAGGATCGCCGGAGCCCAGCAAGTCGAGGCTGTGGTGGCCGGGAGCAGCCACTGCACTCCAGTCTGGGCGACAGAGTGAGACTCCAACTCAAACAACAACAACAAAAAAATTGATAATGGTAAGTAAAGCACTGAGTTCTGCAAGCCATTCCAGCAGATTAGTAAAGCTAAGGGAGATTGTGGGAACCCCTGATTTATAGCCAGTTTGTCAAAATAGGTCATGAATGGGACTTGTGACTGTTGTCTGAAGTGTAGGTCAGTGCTGTGGGACTGAGCTGGCAAATTGCTTAATGTGCGGAGGAAACTCACACACTTGGTGTCACAGTGCTCTGTGAGAATAGAGAAAAACAGTGTGTCATTTTATTAATGTCACCATGAGGCCCCTCACGATCTGGCTTTCTACTCACCTTTCCAGCATCATCTTCTGCTACTTTCCTCTTGCACACTTAGCCTTGAACCTCACAGAACCACTAGCAGCTCCCAGATAAGGTTTTGGGCACTGGTACCTGAGGGTACATCTGCTCTGCGTTAACCTGCCCAAAACACACCTGTCACTGTTTTACCTAACCAACCCCAACTCATCCTTCAAAACTAGCACAGTTATCACCTCCTCCAAAAAACCTTCCTCAGCTGGATACTATGGCTCATGCCTGTAATCCCAACACTTTGGGAGGCTAAGGTGGGAAGATCACCAGAGTCCAAGAGTTCTAGACCAGCCTGGGCAACATTAAAAAGTTATTCCTGATGTTGTAGACGACACAGTTGGCCTGAATTCTCCCCCCCGTCCCCCCACACTGTATCCTTACCCTCTGCAGGGTAGCTTGACACCTTCTCCCTTAAAGAGGTAGATTCTATTTCCCCACAACTTGATTCTGAGTTTTCACACGTGGCTTATTTTGGCCAATGGAATTTTAAGAGTTTAACACACAGAGAAGCTTTTTTGGGGTTTAGTTCTGTGTTGTGCTTTGTTGGTTTTTGTTTGTTTGTTTGTTTGTTTTGCCATGACAGCAATTTTCTCATCCTTCAGCTCCTACGATGGTCCAGTTCTGTGCTATGCTTTGCAGAGTTGCCTTCTAGGAAGCTTGCCCTAGAGACTGTTTATCCAAAAAATCATGAATTTTTCTGAATCCCTCTTGGTATGTTAAATCCATGGAAAGCTGTCTATGGCATACTACATTTTTTTAAATTTTTAATATAATCTAATTGTTGCAAAGAAAAAGTAGTATACATATATGTGCATTTATATGGACAGTAAACATTTTAAAGAATATAAACCAATATGTTAGCAGCTGTTATTTCTAGATCGTGGAATCACAAGACATGTCCTTTTTGATTATTTTTCATTGTTCTATAATGAACATAGATAATCATAATAGGTATGTCTCACTTTCTCTAGACCCCACTCTTATGCTCTAATCTTGGTGGGTAATAAGTGTATCCGTTTATCAGCCCTAGCAAAGAATGCTAGGCTGAATACACAGGACACGTTGTCTCTAAAAAGGGCCCCTACGTTTACAGAAGTAAAAAGTAAGTCTCAAAGGAGAGATGGCACAGCTGATCCGACTTAATGCTTTTAAATATGCTGTCTCTCCCAGGTCACAAAGGCCAACCAGGAGTACTGGTTTCTCATCTTTTTGGTCATTTAATAGCTATGTAAGCATGGGAGTTTCTTACCTTCTATGAGCCCCTGTTTCTTTCATATGAAAATTGGGTATAATAGTACCTACCTTACAGGATTGCTGTGAGTCTCCAATGAGATGCTTAGGACACTGCCTGACAAATCACACTCAATAAATGTTAGCTACTACTAATATCATTTTACTATTATTATCCTACTGTTAAGCGTTTATTTGCTTTTATACTACTGTAATTACTATTATTACTATCCTACTGTGACAGAACTCTGTTACTCATATTTCTTTAATTCTGAGAGGATCAAGTGGAGACGCTGCCCTAATCATCTTTGCTATCTCAGCATCCAGCACAGCAGATGCTAATTTAAACGGATGAATGTGTGGGTAGATGGATGGATGAATGGAGACAAATAGACGGATGGGGAGTGAATAAATGGGTAGGTTATATGAGGGCGAGTAGAGGGGAAGGAGAACTTTAAGTGACTTGTGTGTCAAATGCCTGGATAGGAAGGCACATGGTTGGATGGAGGAGCTGACCGGTGGATGGCTGACGGAAAGGATGGGTGGGTGATTAGATAGGTGGGTGGGTGGATGGATGGGAACATGGGAGAGTGGATAGATGGTAGATGGATGGATGGATGGATGGATGGATGGATGAAGGGAGGAAGGAAAAAAGAGAAAGTCTTAGTGACTTATGTGAGCGAATGCCTGGATGGGTGGCGATAGAGCCGGTGATGGGATGGTCGGATACTGGATGGACACGGATGACTGCTTCCTAGAATTCCTCCTCCTCCATCCCCACAGCCTGCCCTTCTCGGTTCCAAGGCGCCCTCCAGGGATGACCTTTCCGGGAGAGCTTCCCAGCGCCCCCACCCCTCCAGGCGGGCGAGTGGCGCGCTGCGATCAGCCCAGGCTGTGGCCTGGGTGGCAGGGAGAGGCGTCGCCTCCTCGCTCCTTCTCCGCCCCCTCCCTTTCCACCCCCCGCCCCACCCCCACCCCTCCGCCCGCCCCGCTCCCCGCAAGCCCAGCGCCGGGTTCGTCCGCATTGACGTCTACGGCGGCGACCGCCGGGCTGGCTGGGGCCTTGGTGAATTATGATGCACATCCCGCGTGGCTGCTAAAAAAGGGCAGTGACTCACCACCGACCGCGGAAACTTCCACGAGCGCCGGCCGCGCCAAAGGGGGCGCGGGCTGCCGCCAGGTGTGTCTCGAAAGCAAAAGGCAAGGACCGTAGCGCGGGGTCGGACCGGAGCCCAAGAGTCCCCAGGGCGGCCTGGGTTCCACCGCTTGGAGCTCAGGGCCAGCCCCTGTAGGGGAGGGTGGGGGGAGTGGAAAGGTGGGGTCTCAGATGTGGCAGGTATCCAAGGAGAGAGCAATAGCTCTTACCCAGTATTCTCCTATATGAGTTAAGTACTCTCTGGGTCTTAATTCACTTAACCCTGAAAACAGCCCTGACGGTAGGTAAGGTAATGTGACTATCCCTGCTTTGCAAATGGGGATACTAAGGCTAGAGAGGGCAAGAGGCTTACCATAGATGACACAGCCAGAGTTTCAACCAAATCTCCTGACATAGGCAACAAAATAGCAATTAATAAATAAAATGGACCAACGCTGTGGACCCCTGCTGTGTGCCCAGGACTGTGCCAGGCAACTCAGAGATGGGTGCTGCCTGCTCAGAGTTCACTGTACAGCACTAAGAAACCTCCAGAAGCATTTATCCAGGAACCTCAATTCCACATGTTTCTACGCCACAAATATTTTCTAGCCCTACTATGTGCAGCAGCGCACAACGGCAGAGGAAACGGGTAGAGGGTTGCAGAGGTGACTAGGGCAGCCTTGATCAATTTGTCCATTCCAATTAATAACCAAGTAGTAGCCGGGCTCGGTGGCTCAGCCTGTAATCCCGCGCCTTGGGAGGCTGAGGTGAGTGGATTGCCTAAGCCCGCGGATTCGAGACTGCCTGGGCAACTTGGCAAGACCTCATCTCTATAATAAATCAAAAAACTAGCCGGGCATGGTAGCATGCACCTGTAGTTCCAGCTACTTGGAAGGCTGAGGCGGAAGGATCGCCGGAGCCTAGCAGGTGAAGGCTGCGGTGGCCGGGAGTGGCCACTGCACTCCAGTCTGGGCGACAGAATGAGACTCCAACTCAAAAAATAATAATAATAATAACCAAGTAGTTATGAAGCACCCACTATATGCCAAGTGAGCAACATGATCGCGACTTACCCCTGCCCTCAGCTTTAGCAGAGAAGACAGTAAACAACAACGTGTAAGAAATGCTACATCCGGGTGCTAGAGGGACTCCTAACACAGACAGAGATCACCCACCTAACCAAGGCAGCAGGGAAGGTTTCTTGACAGAGTTACTTGAAAGATGAGGCTTGGAGAATCATTGGAAGGTAGGCATATGGAGAGGAGGGGGAAGAGAGTTGTCATCGGCGAGAACAGCATGTGCCTAAGTCCAGAGGTGCAAGAGATTATGGTGGGTTTGAAGAACTAAAACGCGTTCAGTGAACCTGCAGCAAATGAGGGAGGAGTGGGGAGAAACAGGAAGGTGGAAGCAGGGTCACCTCGTAACCTTGTTGTGGAGCTGGGACCTAGCCAAAAGGCAAATGAGCAGACAGTTCAGATCCTGCATTTACAAGGACAGAGAGGAATCAGTCCTAGTGTACCAAAGAGGGCAGAATGAATATCCTGTAGTGGGAAAGGGAGATCAGGAAGGGCTTCCTAGTGAAGAAGGCATTCCGGCTGGCCCTAGTTGACAAACTTTATGTATATAGGAAAATGGGAACCACCTGAGAAGTGGCATGGATGGCACAGCACCTTAACCAGGCTCTTCATGGACCCTCTTGAAAGGCCAGGGAGCTATTTCCATGAGCTAACACGGTTCCTTTTTCTAGGGGCTGGTGTGTGCAAGACGGCCCATGATATGCACTGCAGGAAAAGAAGACACAGCCATGGTCCTTAAGGGCTTATACTCACTGGTGCTGGCAACTGGAAAATAGAATTCATTTAATTATTTGACAGTGTGTCCAGAGTTTTTACCATGTGCCAAGTGCTGTGATGGGCACCAGAAATCTGTTGGAGAGCAAAAGCTGACATGGAGTCTATACTCATGGGATTAATTCTAGGAGAGAAACTATTCATGAAAAGCAAGACACAAATAAATGTGAAATTCTTCCCATGAGTGTCCCCAGACACAGGTAAGTGGTCCTATGGGAAGGCTGGTGAGGATTGCTCTGTCCTCGAGAGCCCAGACAAGATGCTCAATGATGTGATAATTGTGCCAGGATCTGAAGGATGCGAAGAAGGTCATAAGGCAGGGGTGGGAGGGATGAGTGTTCCGGGCAGGGGGACTACTATATGCAAACCCCTCTGGGGAGAAGATTGATATAACTGGAATGGAGAATGAAGGGCAGCAGGGTACAAAAACAAGACTGGGCAGCAGGGGTCAAATTACTCTTAGGAACCACCATAACAAGTGGGATTTGCATCCTAGAAATGATAGGACATCATTGAAATGTGTGTAACTTGATAACCTGTGGGGCATGCGTGGGGGATACAGAGAACCAGAGAGGAAGCAGAGGGCCTCCGTGACCTGATCTTGCTCTTTAACTTTGGCAGTGACTTTGCAAGGTTCTCATCTCCAGCTTAGTGCCAAGTCTGAGACTCCAAGACATTAAGTGACATGCCCATGTTCACGGTTAGTGAGTCAGGAGAAACCAAGACCTAAATGACAGTCTCATAACCCATGGTGTTTCTAATGGGGCTGAGATCAGCCTCCCAGAAGAAGGTAAACCCAGCAGCTCACAGAAAGTAGGATTTGGATAGCAGAAAGGAGGTGAAGAGACTTTTCCCAGAAGGCCAAGACATCCTCAGAAATGTCAAGTGAGAAGAAAGGTTGTCTGAAGGAAAAGCAATCCAGGAACTGCCTTCATAGAAAACAATGCAGAAGAAAAGACTAGAAGGAAATACACAAAGAGATTTCTCTCAGAGTTCTATCATGGGTAACTTAAACTCTTTTTCTTTTTGCTTGTCTGTGATTTCTAAATTTTCTACAGTGCGCAGATGTTTCTTGTATCAATAAGAGAAACTGCAGCAGTTATATATCAGGATGATCATGAAATTCTTGTAGGCAGTATCTATACTGTATTTATTTTTTGATTCTTCTACAGAGCCTAGCGCAATGCCTGACACATAGTAGGTGCTCAATAAAAGTAAACTAAAGGATGAAGTCATTGGATAAGGGTTGAAATGAGACAGAATGATAGAATGCCAAATCTGGTATTTTGTTTTGAAACAAAGGTCAGGCCCATGTGTCAAAAATCAATTAGTCTTGAAAGAAACCCTTGGAACTGTGAATTCACCTGCTGTTTCCTTTGTATCATATAGTGACCATGCTCTGACCATATGCCACCCTCCCAGCCAGCAGATTCCTCAGCAAGTTTTGATGGAGCTCTTGTAAGACGTCCAGCCCTGCCAAGGCTCCCTCGGGGAAGTAAATACTAGAGAAGAATGAACCAGCACCCTGACCAGAGCAAATATTTTGGTGCTGAACGATTTGGCGAGACTGAGAACGCTTGCTCTGGGGAGGGCCGCCTCTCCTAACCAAATGGCACAACATACGATGATGTTATAATATTAGGTTCCTAATCACAAAAACACTGGCATCTGTTTTGCGGAAGCTCCCTCCCAGATGGCGCATCCCACTGTTTTTGTCGTCTGGAACCCGGGTGAGGTTTCTTAAATGGCTTTAAGCTTCCAAATCATCTTCCACACAATGGCAGCCTGTTAATTAAGTAGTCCCTTTGTGATTGCATTTGATAAATATGAGATGAGAAGGGTTTATTGAGATGTGAAGGCAAGCCATGGGGAGAGCTCTTCCAGGCAGCAGGTCTTTATGTAGGCATCACCCAGTGGGCTTCAAGGCAGTGGGCACAGCTTTGGATGAGCAGAAAAAAGTGTGCAATTCACACGAAGCCGCCTCCTCTATCTAGGGACACCCAGCCACATGTAAATGTCCTGTGAGGGGCTTTGTGACAAATCTGCCTTGTCCATCCCTTTCCATCGAGGCAGGCAGGGAAATGGAAGCTTTCCAGATTGTTCTCGGAGCTGAATGACTCGTGTCCCTCACGGATGTGCATTTGTCAGTCACACTGCCAGGAGCTGCTCTGACACCAGCCAACAAGAGTTGGGGAGTGGAGCACCAAAAATGTCCTCTGCTTTGGAAGCAGTGTTCTTGGAACAGCAGATGACTGGATAACATACAATTAAATATAAATGCTTAGGTCCGAGAACTTGACTTTGGAGGACTGATGAAGTTTCAGGTCTGACTTGTGAAACTTGGCCTTCTCCAGAGACCAGGCAACTTTCTCCAAAAACCGCACACCAAGGAATCAGCTTAAAGATAAGGAGAGTCTTCCACAGAATATAGATCTCTGTCAGCTACCTTCTTGCCTCCAGGCAGAAAGAAATCAGCCTCGGGCTAGATGAAAGGATCTGTGGTTACCAGATGGCTTCTTTGTCTTCCCCTCTGGTTCTACCTTAATTCAATCATTCAAGCAGCAACTCTGGAGTAGGCATCTTCTGGGAGGAGGGCACAAATCTGGGCCTGGCTGATGTATCCCTGCCCTTGAAGAGCTTATAGTCCAGCATGCCCATGATTTTGTGAGCCCCCTGGGAGCAGAGACTCTGACTTATATCCTTATACTTCCAGCGCCTAGCACAGTGCCTGCTACATAATAGGTGCTCAATAAATGTTTACTAATGACTTTATGAATGAATGCTACATAGTAGGTGCTCAATAAATGTTTGCTAATGACTTTATGAATTAACCCTCTTCTGTGGTTAATATCATCCTAGACTTTCTAGATCTTCCTGCTGTCGTTGGTGCTTATTTTTCTGGCTTTGGTAGCTGTAAAGAACAGCTGTTTCTCAACTTCGGTACCCTAACACTTCATATACTTAGAAACTATTAATAATTCATCTTTTGGCTCTTGCTCCTCCAGCTCCCTCTTGTCTTCCCCTGGCATCAGCATCTGCTCTTGGTCACCTGTAATAGAAAAATAATTTGTTTTGGCATGTAATGGCCCTTTGCGACTTGTGAGGGTTTTCACTTGTATGATTTCAAGAACTTTCGGGAGGGCCTCTAGCAAGCCCCAGCACCACCCAGGCTGCATCCACCCAAACCTCACTGCTTACCCCAAACTACCTCCACAACTTGCACTCTTGACTTTAAGGTCCAACATCAGCATATTTAAACATTTTTCTTTAAATTTCGAGTCAGAGTCTTATTCTGTCACCCAGGCTGGAGTGCAGTGGCACAGTCATAGCTCACCACAGCCTCGACCTCATGGGCTCAGGTGATCCTCCAGTCTTAGCCTCCCAAGTAGCTAGGACTACAGTTGCACACCACCATGCCCAGCTAATTATTTCACTTTTTTTTTGTAGAGACAGGGTTCTCACTATGTTGCCCAGGTTGGTCTTGAACTCCTAGGCCCAGGCAGTCCTCCCATCTCGGCCTCCCAAAGTACTGGGATTACAGGTATGAGCCACTGTGCCTGGCCCAGATTAACATTTTTATTCCACCATTTAAATAAGATTCCAAGAGCATCTTCCCTAAAACATGCATCACATTGACATTCAAGTATTTTCCCACTATATTGTATATCATTCCAGATCCTATACTGAAAGTAAGTTACAATAGAAAAGCAAGGAGGAAAACCCACAGGGAAGTCCAGAAAATTTACCCCAACCCAGACCTGCCCAGGGGCAAATCTTTGACCTTAACAGAGAGGTTCAGCAGTTACATCTCATCTTTTAATTGTTATTTTGGCTATTATTAGGGCTGTTACTACTATTACCATGAGTGTTATTTCTACTCTACAAACACTAGTCCAACGAATTGCAGCTTCTTCGTGAAATGTAAGCTTGACTGTCGATTATGATTTTATGGCTATTCACAAACTAAGCTGATCCTTTTGTTTTTATTCATTTTAAGTGTCAACAGATGTTCTCTTAAAATATTCACAAGCTGTACCAAAGGGAAAAGTTTTGATGGCTAGTAAATTTAAATAGAACTAGGACTAAAAGGAAAGGATTTCTTTTGGGTAATAAGCACAAGACAGTTTTGCGGTCTAATGGAGTCACTTCCTGATAGCCTTTTAACCAGTTTTTGCTTCTTCCAAGGGATGAGAAAGCCTCAGTTCTGCAGCTGACTTCCTGGAGGACTTTATGGAAACTGACGAACCCCTCTCTTCTGTGCTCAGGTGATGAGCCAGTGGCATCCTTGACTCTGAACACTTCCTTCCTCCCATAGCTGGGTTACCAGCTCATGCCTCCCTTCTCACAGCCACTGCCAGACCCCCCAGGTGGCTGTCTCAGTTTCACACTGGCTCCTCCTGAAAAAGAAAGTTCCTAGGAGGGTTTTCCACTGGTCAGGCTCTCCTGCATCCCACCCATTGCCCAGTCTATTCGCTTGGCTTCTGATCTCCTATCTTCTAAATTCTGCATATTTCTTGACCACAGTCTATTGGGAATTCTCACCTCCAGATGCTTCTGAGGTCCACACTGCCTGCCTCCGTCTAATATCCTCGGGTCTACCTTCCTTCCTGATCTCCACAAGCCATCATGATGGTGGTCCCCCCAGAACAAACACATAGAATACAAAGCCATAACTTCCTAGACATCCCCATGAGATGACAGTGTAGAAGCCTGGCAAATTGCCAGACAAGAGATTGGTCACAACCTGCTGCAGACAGGGCCTTGATCCTCCTGGTTAGTCCAGTCCATGACCTGTGACCCTCCTTTTGTCCTGATTAGTCCTCCTGGGAAGATGGAAGACATTGAATGGCAAATGGCAAATCCATAGAGGAGCTGGAGTGCTCAGTTTCTTCCCCCAGTTTGCTCAGAAGGAGACATCACTTTTTTTAGAAGCATGGAAGGGAATGTTGTTTTGTTTTCTAAATAGACTTTATTTTTTAGAGCACTTCTAGGTTCACAGCAAAATCGAGCAGAAAGTACAGATTGTTCCATATATCCCCTGCCCACACCCATGGGCAGCCCCCACCCCCCAATACCAACATCCCCCACCAGAGTGGTGCATGTGTTACAATTGATGAACCTACATGGACACATCATTATCACCTGAAGTCCCTAGTTGACATTAGGGTTTACCCTTGATGTTGAACATTCTGTGGGTTTGGGTAAATGTATAATGACATGTATCCACCCTCCTGCAGAGTAGTTTCACTGCCCTAAAAATCTTCCAGTTCCACCTAGTCATCCCTCCCACTCCTCAAACCCTGGAAACCACTGATCTTTTTACTGACTCCATAATTTTGCTTTTTCCAGAATATCATATAGTTGGAATTGTACAGTATATAATCTTTTCAGATTGACTTTTTTTCACTTAATCATAGGTATTTAAGGCCCTTCTGTGCCTTTTCATGGCTTGATAGCTCATTTTTCTCAGTGCTGAATAATATTTCATAGTCTGGAGATAACATAATTTATTTATCCATTCACCTACTGAAGAACATCTTGGTTGCTTCCAAGTTTGGCAGTTACGAACAAAGTTGCTATACATATCCATGAGGAACATAGTTTTTAATTATATCTCTTATCATTGATGACTTCTTGGTGAGCAGGGACAAGTTATGCAAACGTGTGGCTCGGTATATGTAGGATACACAGCAAACCTAAGATTTCCCAAACACCTGTACTCAACTTGTCTGTAGATGAGTCACTCAAGCAGTTTGTGAAAGACATAGATTTTGGATCCCCATTCCCAAAGACTGATTCAGTAGACCGAGAAAGTCACCAGGTTTAAGGAACACAGGCTTAACCTACAAAAGGAAGAAAGCAATGGAAAGTTAAAATCTCCTTGTTCTCACTGGGAGGGTCACGCACAATAAGGAGGCTGGAGACCAATGTCCAAAACTCATCTGATGGAGACATTTTGTTCTTCACTGAGCCTCTTGGGGAAATGACATGGTGGCTTAAAGAATTGTTGATATGTCCTATCCTCTCCTATTAAAAGGAGCTAAAAAAGCCCTGGGCACCAAGATGTGAACTATTTCCTTCAGGGTAGAATGGACCCACTAAAAATAGCCTTGGAAAATAAGGAGTTGTAGAGGTTCAAAAAGGAAAACAAATCAGAAATAAATCTGGCACTGAGAAAGAAAGGAGGAGAAAGACAAACTCTCACAGGCAGCGAGAAAAAGAGGCTATTAGCTTGGGAACATAAAAGCAGGTACATTTTTCCCACCCACGGAGCTGCTGGCTGGCGTTCTCGCAGTGTAAATCAGTCCCTCCAGAGAAAGGGAAGATGAGTCAGAGAATCAGCCAGGATAAGCTAGGTTATGCCAGGGTAACAAACAACCCCCCAAGTCTCAGCAACTTAAAAGCACAAAGGGTGATTTCTCCTTCATGTCACACTTCCAGTGTGGGTTGGTGGGAGCTCTGCTCTTTGTCATCACTCAGAGACCCAGGCTAATGAGGGCTTCATCTCCACTGGTGCTTCTAGGACCTTTCTGGCAAGAGTTAGGGGGTACTGCACTGGCAATTAAATACATCTGCCCAGAAGTGATGCAAATCTCTTGCATTCCCATGTCATTGGATGATGCAAGTCATGTGACCCTGCTTGTGTTCAAGTGGGATAAAGAAGTGAAATGTACAATGTGCCCAGAAAGAGAATGAGAATAGGTGTAAACAGCTCCATGAATACTTTAGTTGGATAAAGGAATTGAAGGAGGATATAGGGGACAGGACAGTGGAGGGGAGGCCTCTTGGGAGCCACGAATGTGCAGCTTGGGTTTCATCTCTCTCTTTACGTATCGAGGAGTAGGCCTATCCAAAACTTCGGAGGGTATCCCTGGCTTCACTTCTTACCTGGAAAAAAAAAGACAGCATAGTGGCGAACCACCTGGGCCCTGGAGTTAGCTGACCTCCCTTTGCGTCAGGAACCTACAGTGGCTGTTGTGTGAGATTGTCTTGGACAAGCTGTTCAATCTCTCTGGACCTCACCTTAGCTGTCTAGAGTGGATGACAGCAGTGCCTACCTCATGGAGTACTTTTGAGGATTATTAAGTGAGATCATTCAAGGAAAAAGTTTTAGGCCAGAGTTCTCCAACTGGGCTGTACCACTGAACCCCTCAACGCTTGTTAATAAGCGTTTCTGATTCAGCAGGTCTTAAGTAGGGCCTGAGATGTTGTATTTCTAACAAACTCCCAGGAAATGCCTACATAGCTGGTCTATGGGCCATATTTCAGCAGTAAGGATTCAGGGCAGACCGTGCCCAGACATAGTGCAATATATATATTCTCAAACCTGGATCAAGAGATTCCAACTGTTCTGCTGGCCCCATTCTCCATGAATGGAAATCACAGTTGCTTGTTTGTACAGATGCCCATGCATGATGCCTCCAGAGACAAATGTTCCAGGGAGGCCTCAAGGTTAAAGGAGCTGGTGTGACATCAAGAGGTGTGGGTTGTATCAGCACTCTGCCACTGAAAAGCCTGCGGCTTGGATGAGAAACTCTCTGAACCTCTGTACCCACATCTGTAAAATGAACATAGGAATATAGATCCTCCATCGCTCATCTGCAATTCCACAGGCCAGACAGCTCTAAAAACCATGTTTCTTCATTAAGTTTGGCATGCATTGACTTGGGTGCAAAAGTTGACCTCTATGGATCTGGGGCTATTTATACTCTTTATTTATTGCCCTTTTATGACTGTTTCTATAATATGTTTTGCCACAGAAAGATGCACCTGTTTGATAACAAGATGCTGCTGCAGGCTCTATTGAGGGTGTTAGATAATGTACAATATGTGTGCCATGTTACCTGTCTAAAAACTAAAAAAAAAAGTCTGAATTCTAAAACATACTTGGCCTCATGTGTTTTGGAGAAGAAATTACAGACCTAAAGTGCCTCTTTCCCTTGTAGTTGAAAGGACTGAGGAAAAAAATGCATTAAAATACCTAACACCATGCTTAGCACATAATAAGTGCTCAACAAATAGGTGTTTGTACTGAAATTATCATTTTTTTCTGCTGCCTCTCATAGACAAAGGGAAGGGAATGCGGACCATACAGCCTTCAGGTCTCTTAAAGAAAGACAGGACAGAATCAAGATCGTCCCTATCAAGCCTGGGCAAGCTCTACAAAAAATTTTAAAAGTCAGCCAAGTGTGGTGGTGTGCCTGTAGTCCCAGCTACTAGGGAAGCTGAAGCAGGAGGATCACAGGCACAGGAGTTCAGGCTGCAGTAAGCTACGGTCGAGCCACTGCACTCCAGCCTGGGTGACACAGTGAGAGCCTGTCTCAAAAATAAATAAATAAAAAACATTGTCCCTATCAGTTTTCAGCCCCTGGATTTGTCTTTTACCTTCTCCTAAAAAAAGGAAAGAAAAGAAATGCAAGGAAATGAATGCTTATGGGGGGGTGCACACAGGAAGACTGAACAAAAGCAAGACTCGGGGCCTGGAAAGATCTCATCCTTCCACCCACAGAAGCAGTCCGGCAGGAACACCCGCTTCATAGCCAGCCTTTTGTGATGCTTCTTTGAATACACTATTGAAGGTCTCTCCTGAGCAAGGACTCTGAGGGAGGAGATGGGATTTCCATTCCTTACACTGCCGTTCACCTGCTGGGGAAAACTCAGGAGTGCCTTCATCTTCATGGGGCTCAGTTTTCTTTCTGTGAAAACGGGCCAGTAATGCAGATCCTGCTGCTACTGCCTTGGTGAAGGGGACACATGAAAGGTTTCACAGACGTGAATGCATCTTAAAAGGGAAGATCTGTGTTCACAGGTAGAGGATAATTGTTCATTTGGCTACAAGTAGGAGAGCAGGGCTGACATCACACAGGGGACGCTGGTTAGCATACTCTTTCATTGTACTTCCGTTGTCAACACTAATGGCATTGTTATTTGCACTTGGCTCATCACCTTCGCGGGAGCCATTTGTGCCTGTCAATTAGGCCAGCGTGATTGGGTTTTCAGAAGATATGAATTAACTGAGCAGCTCACCCATGGCTGACACACAACAAACATCAAGGCTTTAGGATATTGTTTTTTAGGCTCATAAATAACAAAATATATTTATATGGGACACAGATTTGAGAACTTTCCTTTTCTCTTCTATCTTTAGCTATGTCTACAAATTGAGTGGACAATGGCTTTCTGGCTGTCTTCATGTCTCATGAAAGCGCTGGCTTAGGGGTCAGACAGACCAGTGTGAGACTCAGTCCAGACTCCTTCTACAACCCTGTCTGTGTCTTTTGGCAAACTGCTGAGCTTCAGTGTCCTCATCTTTAAGATAGGAATAATTAGGCCACATTCTGTGACTCACGCCTGTAATCCCAACACTTTAGGAGGCCAAGGCAAGAGGACCACTTGAGGCGAGGAATTCAAGATCAGCCTAGGCAGGATCTTGTCTTTCCAAAATAAAAAATTTAAATAGCCGGGTTTTGTGGTGTGCTCCTGTAGTTCCAGCTACTTGGGAAGCTGAGATAGGAACATCCCATGAGCCCAGGATTTGGAGGATGTAGTGAGCCAGTATCATGCCACTGCACTTCAGCCTGGGTGACAGAGCAAGATCTTCTCTTTAAAAATAAAATAAAATAAATAATTAGAGCCTATCTGTCATGGGTTATTGTAAGATTTAGGCATATAAACAAGATGTTAAATTTAAATTTCAATTGCCTCTAAAATTCAGTTAAAGCCCCCACAGTGAATACAATAGAAAATGCCCCCACATGCTATACAAACACACTGGTTCCCACAGTTACACTTAAGATAGGAAAACAGACCCAGCCCGGCAACAATAATCCCACTACCAGCAACAGAAAAGAAGACTGTTTCAAAAAGGATTAGAAGAGTCTAGAAAGAAATTCTGGTGCATGTCCTCTCCCCAGCTTAGAGACAAGGAAAGAGGAGTGCCCCTTTGTGAGCCAAATGTGCTAGAGGTGGGGCGTGCGGCCAAGGGAAACATCACAGAGCCTGGGGATGCCTGGAAGAACCAAGGCAGGGGACGCTGCAGAAGCCAGTGGAGCTTAAGCCTCACGGCGGGTGCCAGCAGTAAGACACTGTGGCGTGGACAACCAGGTCAGGAGCTGCGAGTGTTCCAAGAGTCAGCCTGAATGCTCACTCAGAGCCTCTGAGAATCACAGGCGCACCCATGAGAGCCGGCAAGTGGAATCTAATGGCCGACTCCAGCATTCCTACAAGAGTCCCTTCTTCCTTAATCTCCACCCCTACCCTGACTCTGACAAGAGAGACCATGTGCACCCTTAAACCCACTGCAGACCCCTATAGCCTGAGTAGGGGTTGGGAGGACTTTGAACAGAATGAGTGTGTTAGTCTGTTTTGCACTGACTTAAAGGAATACCTGAGACTGGGCAGTTTATTAAAAAAAAGAGGTTTATTTTGGTTCATGGTTCTGCAGACTATACAAGAAGCTTAGTGCTGACATCTACTTCTGGTGAGGCCTCAGGAAGCTTCCAACCATGGTGGAAGACGAAGGGAAGCAGGTGTATCACACAGCAAGAATGGAAGCAAGAGAGTGAAGGGAGATACCAGGCTCTTTTAAACAACCAACTCTCACGTGAACTAATAGTATGAGAACTCATTATCAAGGGGAGGGCGCCAAGCCATTTGAGAGGGATCCGCCCTCGACCACCTCCCACTAGGCACCACCTCCAACATTTGGGATCACATTTCAACTTGGGATTTGGAGGGACATACATCCAAACTGTGTCAATGGGAGATTAAAGTTTTAGTATAGCCTCGAGGGACCATTTAACACCTGAAATTGAGTGTAAGTGATGAAAACAGTATTACAATATTTGTTAACCCAATGATGAGAATACAGAGTATGGATTTGTCCAAGAGGTCATGAAGGGGCTGGAGGGTGTCGTAGGGTGTTTGGGAGTGCAGCATTTGGAGGAAACAACAAGTCCATCTCCTGTCTGTGTCCCTGTTGAGCTTAGTCCACTTAATAAACTGGTTCCACATATCAAGTGCTTACTTCAGACTGGTACATATCTTAGCAGCTGAATGAAATGGTTATTACTAATATCTTTATCTTATCTTCCATTGCAAAAGGATTTAGATTGTTTTTAGTCAATATACAGAAATACAACATACCCAGTAAGTTGGAGGATGGAGATACCTCTTACCTTGTTTTTGTAAAATTTAAGAAGCTCCCATCCTCATGGGTGAGTTCAGAGCCATCCTCAGAATCAGGCTGCCGGGCAGTCTGTAGATATATCATACATGAGAGCTGCAAGGGTTCTTCTCATACCTTGGAGTATCATGGTGATATTTTGTCTGACACCAGTTTCAGCTACAGGAGGGTAACGTGTGGAGACCCATGTGGCTGGTTATCTTCCCAATGCCTGGTTAGGAAGTAATGAGAATCAGATGCATTTGGCCTCCCATCAGGACAGAGTACCCAGCAGGCTCAGAGCCTTCCTCTCATTGTTTCTCCTTCAAAATTTTTCTATCCAGGGCTCATTCTTTCCTGGTCCTGCTCTCTGTTTTTCTAGCATGTCTGATAAACCAAGCCATTGTTGGCATAGCTCCAAAAGGCCAAGGGCCCAAATTCAAATCCTTGTTCTGCCACGTACTACCTGGAAGCCCTGACCAGTTAGTTGTCTTCCTCTCACCTGGTATCTGCATTACCATCTGTAAATGGGATCGGTAGCACCTGTCCTATTGATTAGATACCACAGGGCTATTCTGGGATTCAATTGCAGTTGTGAATATGGGAAAGCTTAGAAAACTCCAAAGCCACATATAAATGATTATCAAGGAAGTATTGCATGGAATGTCTCCATTCCTTCTGCTCAGATGACACTCTGCCTGTGAATGGATTAGACCTCATGCACTTCAGAGGTGGAACTCTAGAAATATGACAATGTGAAACATGTTATTGACAAGCCTCAATCTGTCCCACTAACTGCTTAAAAATCCAGTTGTGCTTTTGATACTAAAGTCTCCATGGGAACACTTCTACACTGTTGGTAAGCATGTAAGCTAGTTCAACCCTTGTGAAAAGCAGTATGGTAATTTCTCAAAGAACTAAAAATTGAGCTTCCATAGGAACTAGCAACCCCACTTCTGGGAATATGCACAGAGGAGCATATATCACTTTACCAAAAAGATACTTGTACACATACATTCACTGCAGCACTAACCACAATAGCAAAAAACATGGGACCAACCCAGATGCCCATCGAATGTGGACTAGATAAAGAAAACGTGGTACATATACACAATGGAATATTGCATAACCATAAAGAACAAAATCATGTCCTTTGCAGCAACATAGACACAGCTGGAGACCATCATACTAAGTGAACTATCACAAAACCAAAGAACTGAATACCGCATATTCTCACTTATAGACAGGCCCTGATCACTGGTCACATGAGCACAAAGATGGGAACAGCAGATGCTCAACACTGCTAAAGGAGATTGAAGGGAGAAGGGATAAGGGACATAGCCACACACTGGGTACCAGGTCCACTACCAGGGAGAGAAAGAGAGAGCTTGCTAGAAGTCCAAACCTCACCTGCATGCAACTTGCTTATGTAGTAAATCCTCCCATGTACCCCACAACTCTAAAATCAAATCTAAAATAAATAAATAGATATAATAAAATCCCCCATAGACTTGGTTTTTTATCTGCCCACTCCAGGAACTGCTCAAAACTTGCTGTTAAAAAAAAAATTGCTATCAAAATAGGTTTTTTGAAACTTTCTTCCTCTTTTCTAAAACAGTCACTATCAGGACTCAGCCTACCCTCCCCTTGAGTAAGAATTGCATTCTATTTGGTGTCCCCTAAAGGTCCCCTCAGTTGCTAGTCCAGTCAGACTCACCTGTATAGCACTCTGCACTGGCCCAGAATCTTCCAAGGAGAGGCTTTTGTCCTCAGTGCTGACAAGCAACACAGAGCTCTCAAGCCAACAAAAACATTTCCATGGGCCCCCAAGAGGTAGCATCCGAGTTCAGTTGCGGCTCCAGACTGAGTGGAGTAATTAAATCCATGTCTGCCCCTGCCCAAAACCTCAAATATGTTAACATCTTGCACGTGTCAAGAGGGTTATTTATGAAACTATTTGCTTGTCGACCCCAGGAGGACATTCTGTACTTTTTTCCCTGGAATACTGTATATTTATGAGCCGTGGCTCGAAAACTAACTTTGGCAGGAATATCTGTCGAAAAAAGTTCTATCAGCCCCTCGCAAAGCACAGCCTGCGTTCAGTCACCATCGCGTGGTGGCTGGGCTGGGTCCTGATGGAGAGCTGGTCCATGGCTCGCTGCCACAGGGAATGAATTCCAGATGTGTGCTTCTGCGGGAGAAGGATTGCAATTTCAGATAAAAGACTTGCTTTTTTTGTTTGTTTTTGTTTTTGTTTAATTTTTTCACCTCCGTGCCCAACTAATGGCATGCTCAAATAATTAGCTTTGAATGTTGAGAACATGCAGCCTGTTGTTGGCCTCCTGTGTTTGATATTTGATACTTAAGCACCCAACTCCTCAACCTTGTAAGGTCCCTCAGTTTGGAGTGCTAAGCTTCTGATCTCTCTGTTTTAGGATCTGGTTGCCTATTGCTGGCATGACACTCAGAGAGCCACTTAGTGGAGAGCAGTAGGCGTGGTGCCATGTGGATAGACTTTAATCTGGGACAGTAA
This sequence comes from Tarsius wallacei, assembly GCA_963574415.1. Lineage (NCBI taxonomy): Eukaryota > Metazoa > Chordata > Mammalia > Primates > Tarsiidae > Tarsius > Tarsius wallacei. The sequence goes on from CAUYQG010244874.1 coordinate 18,506, forward strand.
AATCCCTGCCAGGAACTGCTGCCATCAGTCTTCCTTAGCAACTGGTACACCTCACACGTGACCCCTGGTCAGCGTCCTCAGTCAACAGAGTCTTCTGCTGACAGGGCCCTGAGCCTGGCCATCATCACAGGAGATTTCTTGCTTTCTCATGAGGTCAGGTGATGAATTTATTCTGCTCCATTTTTTCTGATCTCTTCGGGGTTGAAGGGCCCAAGGCGGGACTAGTCTCTGATTGTGTCTATGTTGTTCAGTGACAGATAAAAGTAGACAAGGACATGTATACAGGGACCTGGAAAGACCCAGAGGAACAGAGAGATCTTTATACTCAGAGAGGTGACTGTGGGATTGATCCTGATGCCATCTCTGCAATATTTTCCCAGCGTGGAAAGGCCTATTTTTTGTTTAATCCTAAAAAGCCTTTGAACCTTGAGTAAAGGCTTATTCCTAAAAGTCTTGGTCTGCAGTGACATACCTGGTATTCTTAGAGAAAATACAATTCTATAGCTAGTTTCCTTACCATGCCACAGGATAACTGCAAAGATTTTATCATCCTTAATTTACAGGTTAAAAAATGCTGAGGCAGGGAGAGGTCAAGTAGTTTTCCAAAAGTCACACAGCTGACTAGGAGCTGATATTTGGACCAGGAATTGACCAGCTCTGCAATGGGAGAGAAGAGAAAAGAGATAAGTGGGAGGGAGGAGAAAGAGGGAAAAGTTGAAGCATGAAACAGAACCATCAACTCTTGGGAGTGTGCTGTTGTTTTCCCCAAGCCGCCCTTCCAGTCTCAGTTGACTTTCCTGAGGGAAGCACCCATCTGAAGGACATGTCCCTGCATGGAGCTCCCCAGGGTCAACACCCAACAGGGCTGTGGCAGGAGACCCTCCCAGGGGAGGGCTCTGTGTCATCCTTGGGCTTTTTGACAATGGAGACACCAGCAGATCCAGCGGGTGGGGAGGGTTATTTGGGACCAAGTCGGGAATCTAAAAAGTCTTTGAGAACCTCTAGGGCTGGTCACAGGGACTCGCTGAATGCTTCTCCTTACCAAGATCAGGGCACGGAATCAAGCTGTGTCTCCATTCGTTCCTCTTCTGCCCCCGGCCTGAGCCCACTCCACCCACACTGGCATTATGCCTTCAGTAACCTCTGCCTGCTGGGAAAGGCAGATCTGCTGGGCCTTGGGCCACCAAACCAGGGGTAGGAAGGTGAGGGAGGTCTCCCCCTGGGGTGAGAGAGCTGCCCAGGCTATAAGTGCCTGGCCTGAGTATGGGTTCTGAGCCAGCAGACTCACCTAAGAAACAGGGACAGCAGGAGGGAGTACTGCTTGAGGAAAGACCTGGGGCAGTCCCCAATGTTGGCAGGCTTCATCCAAATACAGTTTGTTTCATGGAGTCACCTGCACCGCATTGCTGAGTTTCCATGTCTTTGTGAGTTTGAGCAGAGAAGTAAGATTGTGTCGTAAAAGCCCCATCCTCAAAGTAAATCCCACCCTGGTTCTTGTCCTTATGAATCTGCCGATGTGTGAAGTTGGCCATGCCCCCTGACCCAAATGCCTCCTGACCCAAATGTCTTCTTTTCTAAAAATTGAGAAGAATAAACTATTCCCTTTATCAGAAAGTAGAAGTTGAGTACTTGAGCTCTTAATTCAGACAGGCTTCTTCGCTTCTTGGATGAGTTACTTAATCTTAATTTCCTAGTCTTTAAAATGGGAATAACGACGCACCTACTCCATAGAGGGGTTAGGAGGATAAACTAATATAAAGAGATCTGGCTCTTGGCACATAAGAAGTGCTCAACAGCTGTGAGCTTTTTCAAATTAACTTAACTTCCTGGAGAAAAAATAAAGCCATGGAAATAATAATGTGCTTGGATATTGTCTATTAATGTGAGGAATTATTAGTCGCTCTATATAGATAGGCAAATTAAGTTCAGAAATGTTAGCAGACTTTGCCAAGCTGCATAGGCAGGCATCGCTGGTTTGGGAAATATACTCACATCTGAGATGATAAGAAAACTGTTCCCAGGTGGACATTATCACAGGAAAGTTTATTTGCTGGGGAGGAAGATGGGCTGATGGGAGAGCTCAAGAAATGGAGTGATTGATGCACTAGATTAGGGCCAATGTCAATGTTGATGCCATTAGATCTTTGTTGGAGGATGAGGCCTCAAGCCTGTACTTTTGCTAGGCACCCAATGGCCCACACTTGCTCAAGGCCACCAACCAAAGGAAGAATGACTGCTACATGTTGAATAGATGAGTTTTCCAGATTCGAATTGCAACCAGCCCTTGTAGGCTAGTGGAAAGAGCAACTGTACTGAAAGCAAAGAATCCTGAGTTCTCAGCCACTTCCTTGCTGACCTTAACTTAACCACTTTGAGCCTCAGTTTCCTCTAAGTTATGGGTAACAAATGCCCTTATTTCAGGTTTGTTGTAAGGATGAAGATATAAGTAGTAGGTTCTTTTTTTTTTTTGAGTTGGAGTCTCACTCTGTCGCCCAGGCTGCAGTACAGTGGCATGCTCACGGCCACAACATCCTCGACCTGCTGGGCTCAGGCGATCCTTCCACTTCAGCCATCCAAGTAGCTGGAACTACAGGCATACACCACCATGCCCAGCTAATTTTTTTGATTTATTGTGTAGACAAGGTCTCGCCAAGTTGCCCAGGCTGGTCTTAAACCCTGGACTCAGGCAATCCTCTCACCTCGGCCTCCCAAAGCGCTGGCACTATAGGCTTGAGCCACTGCGCCCGGCCAGTAGTAGGTTCTTAACGTACTAAACACCTTACTTCTTCTTGTTCATTTCAGTGAAATGGGCTGTTGGACAAATCCTGTAAAATAAGAGAGCCCCTCACCTTTATTAATGCCCTGACGGCTGAACACTAGATACTTAGAGACAAAGGAGCAACTTCAAGATGGCAGGGTGAACAGAGGTAAGAAACTCTGCTCCTTCAACATTACAGATGCCAGATTAATATCCTTTCTAATTTTTAAGAAAATGTATTGGCCTTATGGAAAATCACGAGAAAATCTCCAGGTATCAGGAATGAAGAAAAAAGACAAAACTTCACAGATGTTGCACATCTCGCAAGGGGAGGGAAATCCCAAATTGAGGTCTGCCTGAGTCACTGTGAAGTTCACGGCTGCCCAGAACAATGACTGTAGGACCATGCAAAATCTTCAAGGAACAAGAAGTCATTATGACAGGTGTGCTGCTCTTACAGAGGAAAGAGAGTAGACTCAAATACTGCAGAAAGATTAATCGTAAAGATCTAGAAAATTCTCTTTCCCAGAATCCAGCACTCTACTGTTTTCTTTTACTACAAGTTTTATATATGTCAGGAAAAGGATTGTGATGCCCTTTCCTTTTATCCATGGCCATGCAGAGTGTTTAGACATTTTTCTTTTCTATATTGCTCTGTTCCTAGGGAGAGAATTAAGAGACCTTCCCCAGGGAAGAACGAGATAATCTAACTGTGGTTTTAAGACTATGAGCTTCTTTACAGTGTACCACTAAAGATTATTTTCAGGGAGCAAAAATGGAGACTAGAGCTCTTAGCATAGAGAATAGAAGGAGACCCAATGAGCCTGGTGTAGAGAGAGGGCTGATCCAAAGAGGGATGGGTCAGGGAGCAGGGAACTGCAAAGGGCTCCATTTGAGTCGCGCTGAATCAACCATCCTTTACAGAGGACAGAGAGATGTGAGCTGAACCCTGAAGGAAAGAGAATTAGAACTGGCAAAGAACTCTGTACCTGCCAGGAAATGTATGACTATCAGGGCCACAGGATTTAAGATACTAAGGAGGAACCTACTATTCAAACACATTTCTACAAAGAAGACTGCAAAAGCCTACTAATGAGGATGTTGCTTTGAGATTCATGGCAAAGTCCCCATCTTAAATCTCCAGCTGACCGAGAAATTTCCAAGTCATCGATGATGAGAGCAGAATAATGAAATGAAATAAAATGCATCTCTGAAACCTAGCACTACCACTTACTAGCAGCATGTCTGAAGCACTTCACTTCTTGTTTCTGAACCTAAATTTCTTCACCTATAAAATACTACCCACTTTATTAGGAATATTGTGGGAATTAAACAAAAGAATGTATTTAACTCTTTATTAAATATGGGAAGGGTTCTTAAGCCCTAAATAAATGGACATGGTTGTGATTAGGGTTATTAAGGCAAGGATAGAGCTGTTTACCCATGATATTCCTCAGCCATCCTGCAGCCTTAGATGACTTTCCTTTGCAAATTTGAATGTGTCAATATAGTGATTAGGTGGGCGTGGTAGCACGTGCCTGAGTTCCAGCTACTTGGAAGGCTGAGGCGGAAGGATCTCCGGAACCCAGCAGGCCGAAGCTGGGTGGCTGTGAGTGTGCCACTGCACTCCAGCCTGGGCAACAGAGTGAGACTCCAACTCAAAATAGATAGATAGATAGATAGATAGATAGATAGATAGATAGATAGATAGATAGATAGATAGATATAGATCAAATGTATAATAAGACCTCTGGCTGTAGACAGCTTAGGACTGAATCCCAGTGCTGTTTACCACA
>CAUYQG010244875.1:0-19185 GCA_963574415.1 Tarsius wallacei
CGGTGACTCAGCCTGTGAACCCAGCACTTTGGGAGGCCGAGAGTGGATTGCCTGAGCCTGTGAGTTCGAGACCAGTCCGGGCAAATTGGCAAGACCTCGTCTCTACAATAAAAATCAAAAAATTAGCCAGGCATGGTAGCATGCGCCTGTAGTTCCAGCTACTTGGAAGGCTGAGGCGGAAGGATCGCTGGAGCCCAGCAGGTCGAGGCTGCGGTGGCCGGGAGCGGCCACTGCACTCCAGTCTGGAGGCTGAGGTGAGTGGATTGCCTGAGCCCGTGGGTTTGAGACTCGTCTGGGCAACTTGGGGAGACCTCATCTCTACAATAAATCAAAAACTAATTAGCCGGGTGTGGTAGCACGCGCCTGTAGTTCCAGCTACTTGGAAGGCTGGGGCGGAAGGATCGCCGGAGCCCAGCAGGTCGAGGCTGCGGTGGCCGGGAGCGTGCCACTGCACTACAGCCTCGGCCATGGAGTGAGACTCCAACTCAAAAATAAAATAAAATAAAATCTGAACAGACAAATAGTGAGTAAGGAGATTGAGTTAGTAGTCAAAACTCTCCCAATGAAGAAAAGGTTTGCTTTTCTGATTGCTTCACTGATGAATTCTAGCAAATATTTAAAGAGACTCCAAATAAAAAAAAATTAAAGACGAGTTAATACCAGTTATTCTCAAACTTTTCCAAAACTTGAAGAGAAGAAAACACTTTCAAACTCCTTTAGCATTACCCTGATACCAAAGCCGGACAAAGACAACATAAAAAAATAAAACTACTGGCCAATATCCCTGATGAACATAAAGGCAAAAATTCTCAACAAAATACTAGCAAACCAAATTTAACAGCACGTTAAGAGGAGATTTATACATGTAATCTTTATCATGTGCCATACAAAAAAAGTCAGTTCAAAATGGATTAAAGACTTAGATGTAAGACCTGAAACCATAAACCTCCTAGAAGAAAACATAGGGGGAAAGCTCCATGACATTGTTCTTTTTTTTTTAACTTTCAATTTTTTTTTATTTTAAAGATGTGGGATACAATTCAGGGTTAGGTATACAAATGTTCATTATGCAGGTGCCCTTGTTGATGAGGTGTGCCCCCCCTTTCCCAGGCAGATTTCCACTACTGCCAGTCCCGCTTCCCCACCCCCCTCCCAGCAGTTTCCTGCTACAGCCAATCCTTTTATTATGATGATAATTGTTCAAGGTCCACTTATGAGTGAGAACTTGAGATACTCAGTTCTTTGTTTTTGTGAAAGATCACTCAGTATTATAGACTAAGTCCATCCAAGTTGCTGTGAAGTTCATAATTTTGTCCTTCATGGTTGCGTAATATTCCATCGTGTCTATGTACCACATTTTAAAAAATCTAGTCCTCTTTTGATGGGCAGCACAGTTGGTTCCATGTTCTTGCTACTGTGAACAATGTTGCAATAAACATGTCTGTGCAGGTATCTTTTTCATAGAGTGTCTTCAGTTCCTCAGGGTATATTCCCAGTACAGGGATTGCGGGGTTTTATGGAAGGTTGATTTTTAGATCTTTTAGGAATTGCCACCCTGTTTTTCCATAGAGGCTGTACTAGTTTACATTCCCACCAACAGTGTAGAAGTGTTCCCTTTTGTAGCATCCTCTCCAGCATCTGTTGTTTTTTGAGTTACTGATGATGGCCTCCTAACTGGAGTTAGGTTGTATCTCAGTGTGGTTTTAATTTGCATTTCTTTGATGACTAGTGAGGCTGAGCATTTTTTCATGTATCTGTTGACTACTTGTATGTCTTCTTTTGAGAACTGTCTATTCATTTCTCTTGCCCACTTAGTAATGGAGCTGTTTGGTTTTTTTTCTTTTCAGCATGTTTGAGTTCCTTGTAGGTCCTAGATGTTAGGCCTTTGTCAGACATACAGCTGGCAAATATTTTTTCCCAGTCTGTGGGCTGTCTCCCTGCTCTCTTGATGGTTTTTTTTGGCTTTGCAGAAACTTGTCAGTTTGATGAGGTCCCACTTGCTATCTTATCTCTTATGGCATGGGCACTTGGGGCTTTGATCAGTGGATCCATTCAGAGTTGATTTTGGGGTATGGTGATAGGTAAGGGTCTTGTTTTAATCTTCTGCATGTGGTCAGCTAGTTTTCCCAGCAGCATTTACTGAATAGGTTCTTGTCTCCCCAGTGGTTGGTGGTGGAGGCTTTGGAGAAGATTAGTTGGTTGAGAAATTGAGGTTTTGCTTCTGGAATCTCTATCCTGTTCCATTGATCCATATACATGTTCGTGTAACAATACCAGGCTGTTTTGATTATTGTAACCTTATAATAAAGTTTAAAGTCTGGGAGTGTGATACCTCCTGCGTTTTTTGTTTTTTGTTTTTTTTTTTTGCTGAGGATTGTTTTGGTAATTCGTGGTTGTTTATGTTTCCATATGAATTCCTGTATTGTCATTTCCAGGTCTGAGAAGAATGCTGCTGGTGAGTATCACAATTTTAATACTGTTTTCTCCTTTCTTAAAATGTGTATATATTTTTTGGCACCCTGTGTAGCTAGGGACTTTTCAATAGGATAGACCAAATGAGGTAATTGCGTAACTGTGACTATTCAAATACTTTCTTTAGGTGCTTCCACATTTTCCCAATATATACTTGCCTCTGACATTTTGTCATTGGATTACTAAACCTTTTTCAGTCTTGTGTTCCTCAATTCATGAATTGCTTCTTACTCAAATGAATTCTTTTTTATTTTATTTTAAAGATGTGGGCTATAATTCAGGATTAGGTAAGTGGACATCATACGGGTAAAGTTTGGGCCTCTCTTTAGTCTCCACTTTGCCTGGTTTGAAATCTGGTATGCTTATTGATGTTGTGTTCCCCTCCTCCCCCGGCAATATCCTTCTACTGCCAATCCCTTTCTTATAGTATTATGGTAAATGTTCAGAGTCTGCTTATGAGTGAGAACATGTGGTACTCTGTTCTTTGTTTCTGTGATAGATCAGTGACTATTGTTGACTCTAAATCCAACCATGTTGCTGCAAGGTCCATATGTTTCATGACATTGTTCTTATCTATACTTTTTAAAATATGACACCAAAAGCACAGGCAACCAAACCAAAAATAAACAAATGGGACTACATCAAACTAAAAAGTTTCTGCACAACAAAGGAAATAATCAACAGAATGAAAAGGCAACCTATAGAATGGGAGAAAGTGTTTGCAAACCATATATATGATAAAAAGGTAACATTCAAACTATATAAGGAGCTCTCCAACTCAATAGCAAAAAAAAAAGAAAGAAAGAAAGAAAGAACTCAATTTTTAAAATGAGCAAAAGACCTGAATAAGATATTTTTGAAAAGAAGATATACAAATTGCCAGCAGGTATATGAAAATGTGCGAAACATCACTAATTGTCAGGGAAATGCTAATTAAGACCACAATGAGATGTTTCTTCAGACCTGTTAGGATGACTAATATCAAAAAGCCAGAGGATGAGTGTTATTGAGAATTCAGAGAACAAGGAAACTTTATACACTGTTGGTGGGAATGTAAATTGATACAGCCATTTTGGAAACCGATATGAAGGTTCCTCCAACTATTGAAAATAGAAATACTATATGATCTAGCAATTCCATTTTAGGGTATTTAGCTAAAGGAATTGAAATTAGGATCTTGAAGAGATATCTGTACTCCATGTTCATTGCGGCATTATTTGTAATAGCCAAGATACAGAACCAACCCTTGTGTTTGTTGATGGATGACTGAATCTAAAACATGTGGTATGTATATACAATGAAATCTTATTCAACATTTGGAAAGAAGGAAATTCTACCATTTGCAACAACATGGATGAACTTGGAAAACCTTAGGTTAAGTGATATCAACCAAACACAGAAATACAAATAGTGCATGATCTCACTTATACAGGGGATCTAAAAAAGTTAAACTCATAGAAACAGAAAGTTACCAGGGGTCGGGGGTAAGGGAAATGGGGAGATGTTGGCCAAAGGGCACAAATTTTCAGCTATAAGATGCATAAATTCTGGAGACCTAATGTACAACCTGGTGACTATAGTTAATAACAATGTATCTTATTCTTGAAATTTGCTTAAAGAGTAGATATTAAGCATTTTCCCTACAAAAAAAAATAACTATATGAAGCAATTTTATTTTATTTTATTTTATTTATTTATTTATTTTGAGTTGGAGTCTCACTCTGTCGCCCAGACCGGAGTGCAGTGCAGTGGCCGCTCCCGGCCACCGCAGCCTCGACCCCTGGGCTCCGGCGATCCTTCCGCCTCAGCCTTCCAAGTAGCTGGAACTACAGGCGCGCGCTACCACGCCCAGCTAATTTTTTTTTTTTTGGATTTATTATAGAGATGAGGTCTTGCCAAGTTGCCCAGGCGGGTCTCGAACCCGCTGGCTCAGGCAATTCACTCACCTCGGCCTCCCAAAGTGCGGGATTACAGGCTGAGCCACCGAGCCCAGCCATATGAAGCAATTTTAATTAGCTTGGTTGTGGTAATCATTTCACATTATATATATGTAAACATCATATTGAATACCTTAAACATATCTACAATAAAAGTGAATAAATGAATTAACAGATTCAAAAATTTTTATTTTATTTATTTATTTTCTTTTAATTTTTTTATTTTAAAAATGTGGGGTAAAATTCAGGGTTAGGTATACAAATGTTCATTATGCAGGTACCGTTGTTGATGAGGTATGCCCCTCCCCAGGCAGATTCCCACTACTGCCAATCTCGCTTTCCCCACCCCTTCCGGCAGTTTCCCACTACTGACAATCCTTTTCTTATAGTACTACGATAATTGTTCAATGTCTGCTTATGAATGAGAACATGTGATACTCAGTTCTTTGTTTCTGTGAAAGATCACTCAGTATTATAGACTCTAAGTTCATCCAGGTTGCTGTGAAGTTCATGATTTTGTTCTTCTTTATGACTGCATAATATTCCATCATGTATATGTACCACATTTTTTTTATCCAGTCCTCTTTTGATGGGCAGCACGGTTGGTTCCATGTTCTTGCTACTGTGAACAATGCTGAGATAAACATACGAGTGCAGTTCTCTTTTTTATAGAGTGATTTGAATTCTTTTGGGTATATTCCCAGTAGGGGAATTGCAGGCTGACTCAAAATTTTAACAGAAAGAAAACCTGTGGGGGGGGGGGACACACATCTTACCTATCGCCCTAATACAACCAGTGTTAGCATCTTGGTGTATTTAGTCTGTATTCTAGACCATAAAACAGAAATAGAACATATTTGGGATCATGCTGTAGAGTCAATTATATGCTATAATTTTCATGTACTATACATTTTTCCATTAAAATTCTTTATAAGTTGGATGCAGTGGCTCACACCTATAATCCCAGCACTTTGGGAGGCTGAGGTGGGAGGATTGCTTGTGCCCAGGAGTTCAAGACCAGTCCAGGCAACAGAGTGAGACCTTGTCTCTACATATAAATTAAAAAATTAGCCAGGCATGGTGGTGCGTGCCTATAGTTCCAGCTACTCAGGAAGCTGGGGCAGAAGGATTGCCAGAGCCCAGGAGGTCGAGGCTGCAGTGAGTAGTGATTATGCCACCACACTCTAGACTGGGCAACAGAGTCAGATCCTGACTCAAAATAATAAAAGAAAATAAATTGTTACAAACATCATTTAAATGGCTGTAAAATATCCTATTGAACGGATAAATTTCTGGAATTACTTTCTGCATGAGTTTTGGAATTTCTTTTTTTTTTCTTGAAATTTGTTTGACCATGTTTTAGGTTTGATTTTCTCTGTCTTATTTTGGGAGATAATGTAACAAAAAGACTGTTGTTTGAAAGAGCTTAGGAAAAATAAGTAGGCTTTTTGGAAACAGTAGTATTTAAAGGAAATGTTGGAGTATGTAATGCATGCACAGGATAAAACCTTCAAATGATACAAGAAAGTATACAATGAAAACTAAGTTACTTTCTCATCTCTCACCCTAAGTTCCCAGTTCTCTTCTGGGGATTGTCTCTGTTATCACTTCCTTGTATGGCCTTTGTGTGGGTCTTCTAAACCTATGCAAGGATGCATATATGTTTTCTTTTATATTTTAATTTTTAAAATTTTAGGCTTACCCACAATTCCCAAGAGTAGCACAGAGGATTCCTATATAGTCTTCACTCAGATTCCTCAAATCATTATAATTTACTTCACCCTACTTCTGTTTATCCCTCCCTCTCATATATGTGTTTGTGTATATATTTCTTTTTCTCCTGAACCAGTTGATAGTAAAGAGTTAGTTGCAGACATGATGCTCCATTACTCCTAAATACTTTTGGGTTTCTTTTCTGAATCAAAGAATTATCTTACATAAGCACAGAGTAATTATCAACATCAGAAAACTAAAACAGATATAATACTATTAAATATATAATCTACAGACCTTACTCATAACTTACCAATTTCTTCAGCAATATTCTCTATAGCAAAAGAAAAAAAACAAACCATGTGCATTTACTTTTCATACCTTGTAAGTCTCCTACAATTTGGAAGAGTCCCTCAGTCTTTCTCTGTGTTCCATGACTCACATTTTTGGAGTTCAGGCTAGTTATTTTTAGACTGGCCCTCAATTTGAGTTTGTCTGATATTTCTTCATGATTACACTTAGGTTATGTGTTTTGGTAGGAATATCACAGAAGTGATGCTGTGTCCTTTTCCATGTATTGTATCAGGAGGCACACGATGTCTAATTGTTCCATTAATTTTGATCCTAACTTTGATAACTTTGGTAAGGTAGTGTCCATCAGGTTTCTTCACTGTAAAGTTACTGTAAGTAACAAATATCTTGTGGAGAGATGCTTATGTAAATATACGGTTACTCAAACTTTCACCCAACAGTTTTAGCATTCACTGATGACTCTCGCTTGAAACGATTATTATGGTTGTTAGCACTTTGGGAGGCGAAGGCAAGAGGATTGACTGGGTCTAGGGGTTTGAGAACTGCCTAGGTGACTTGGCAAGACCTTGTCTCTACAATAAACCAAAAAATTAGCTGGGCTTGGTGGCACGCCCGTGGTTTCGGGTACTTGGAAGACTGCAGTGGAAGGATAACCTGAGCCCAGCAGGTCAAGGCTGTGGTGGCCGTGAGCGTGCCACTGCACTCCAGCCTGAGCAACAGAGTGAGATTCCAACTCAAAAAAAAAAAATTATTATGGTCATGGTAGCTAAATGGTGATTTTCAAATGCCATCGTTCTTTTGACGTGTATTAGTTGGCTTTCCAGTATAAGAGAGCACTTTCTCTTTTCCTACATTTATATATTTATATCCTCATGAACTCATAATTGTTGTCTTAGTCCATTTTGTGTTGCTATAACAGAATACTTGAGACTTAGTAATTTGTAAAGAAAAGAGGTTTATTTGGTTCACAGTTATATGGGCTGGAAGTCCTATGTCATGGTCAAGTCTTCTGACAGGGGCTTTTCTGCTGTGTCATAATGTGGCAGAAAAGGTCAAAGTAGAAGTGGACATGTGTGAAGAGACAATATCTGAGAGGGTGTCCGAGAGTGGCTTCATAACAACCCGCTCCTGGGGGAATTGATCCATTCCCACAAGAGCTAATTCGGTATTGGCAGAGCAAGAACTCACTCATTACCTCTAAAACAGCACCAAGCCATGCATGAGGTATCCATCCCCATATCACAAACATCTTCCAGTAGACCCCATCTCCTAACGCTATTATACTGGGGCTCAAATTTCAATATGAGTTTTGATGGGAACCAACAAACCATATCCAAACCATAGCAGTTGTCTATTTTACTCAGTGAGTTATAACACATTAATATCATTCTTTATTTTGATATTCAATTGACCTATATTTGACCAGCAGGAAGCTCTCCAAGAGCCTATGTCATCTGGCATGTCTCCATTTCTCTTTGGAAAATTCCTTGTTTTCTCGCACCACAAGATGCTCTAGACTCATCTTGTATTTTAACTACCCCAGCCCTGAAATCGGCCATTTCCCCCCAAGAATCCCTGGTTCTTTTTGGTAGAGAATAGAATTCAATATTTGGTCACTAGGTGTTACATCTATATTTAAAGTGTTTTTTAATGTAGAAAAAAATCTGAATCCAAACTACTGACATCCAAATGCTTTTTGTTGGAAGTGTTGGCAAATAGGCAATATCTGCCTGTAAAAGTTGGATCCTTTACTAGTCAGGGTTCTTGAATGGAAACATCAGCAGTGTCTCTGGTTAACTATAGCAGGAAATAAGATTATGGGAAAGTGTGGCAGACTCATTTACTGCTTGCTGAATTTCCCAGTCTTTGTAGAGGTAGATGGAGCCATGTGACTAGTTCTGGCCAATGGGCTGGACATTTAAGAACTGGTGCTCAATTCTCTCACTCTTTCTTCCTTTGCTATGGCAACCATGGAAGCCTCCGGTGCTAGATGAGACAGCTATAAGATAGCAGAGCTTCCCATTATCCTAGGTCCCTTAGTTACCTCTCAGAAGGAAGCTATTCTGAAAAGCCACTAGACTTGCAGTAAATTTTGCATAAGCAAGACATAAACTTGTATGTGTCAAGTCATTGAGATTTAGGAGATTTCCTAAGTTATTGCCAAAGCATAAGCCAACCTATCTTGATTAAGAGAAAAAGATGTTAGGTAATCCAGGGGATCCTTGAGAGGCCTGGAGAGTCAGTCAGGGTCATAAACCAAGATTGGCATGACATGACACAGCTAAGATTTGGTTGCAGAAGTGGTCTGATAGAATGATGCTGTCACCCAAATTGCCAAATGAACATTGCCACTACACACCTGGACTCTGCTGTCCCTTGATTTGAATCTGTACTATCAGATTCTTGATTCCACAGTAAATGCCTTTTAAAAAATCACTAAATAACCCTGCACACTTTTGTGTCACTTCCTCAACATTCAAAGTTCCAGGGAGGACAATGTTATTGGCTATGCTGAGACCACATGCCAGTGCACTAGCTATCAGGGGATGGGAAGAAGAAATATGTACCTTCATCCCTGGTTTTGTTAGTGCATGGTTAGGCCCTGCTTCTAAACTTATCTTGGGATTCTTCCCAAATGGGAATTGTGCTTGAATGCTAAGCAGCCAAAATACCAATGTCTACTCCAGTCTAAGTTCCTTCACTACCCATCTTTCACTTTCTTGACTTAACTGACACTTGCTTCTTCTCTGAAAAAAGAAAATCTACCATTTTCTAGCCAATAATGTCCTCAACTTATACACTTTCTGGAATGACTTCTTCCATCACAGCCCCCACCAGAATGAATACAACCTTTCATCTTTGTCAATTCTGTGCTCAAAAATTGCTCAGTCGGGAGCCAGTAAAAATTCACATTCCTCAACTTCTACTGTGCCCTTTCTCTGACAATCCTGTTTTCCTGGTAAGCTCTCCAAATCTTCATGGCAGCTCTGCCAAACTTCCGTTCTTTTCAGCTTTCGCACAATTCTACTTCACCTTCACCCTCAGCAGATGACCTCACCTCCTACTGCACTGAAAATAGAAGATTCCAGACAGCAATGCCAACTTCTTGCCAGAGTACATTCAAACTCATGAGCAGCCCCACCTGATTCCTCTTTGCTCTTTCTCTCTTATCCCAGTGGAAGAGGTGCCCCCTTCTTGTTGACTAATTCTTCCAACTTGAATTCTATGCCCCATTCCGTTCTACCTCCTCAGGAAATCTGATTTTTAAAATTTTTTTGGTAATTTATTTATTTATTATTGAGTTGTGGGGTACAAGTGAGGATTTACTATATAAGTAGGCTGCATGCCAGTGATGTTTGGGCTTCCAGGTGGCCCTCACTCCCCCTGGTAGTAGACCAGGTACCCTTTGTATTGTCATGGGCCCCCAACCCTCCCCTAGTAGTGCCAACAACTGCCAATTCCACCCTTGTGCTAATGTGATTAGTGTTCAGGGCCCACTTAAGAGTAAGAATGTGCAGTATTCAGTTCTTTGTTTCTGTGATAGTTCACTTAGTATGATGGTCTCCAACTGCATCCAAGTTGCTGCAAAATCTACGATTTTGATACTTATTGCTGCATAATACCATATATGTACCGCATTTTCTTTATCCAGTCCACTTTCAATGAGCAGCAGGGTTGGTTCTGTGTTTTTGCTATTGTGAATAGTATGGCAATAAACATACATGTGCAGGTGTCTTTTTGGTAGAACAATTTATGTTCCTCTGGGTATTTTCCCAGGAGGGGTTGCTGGGTCATATGGAAGATCAATTTTTAGTACTTTTAGAAATGACCACACTGCTTTCCATAGAGGTTGAGCTAGCTTACCTTCCCACAGCCATGCCAACACCTGTTGTTTTTTGACTTATGATGATAGCCATTGTTACTGGAGTTAGGTGGTATCTCATGGTAGTTTTGATTTGCATTTCTCTGATGCTTAGTGAGAAATCTGTTGGCTGCTCATATGTCATCACTTGAGAATAGCTGTCCTTTTTTAACGGGGTTTTTTGGTTTTTTTCCCTTTCACTTTGTTTGAGTTCCTTGTAGATCCTAGATGTTAGGCCTTTGTCAGATGCATAATTTGCAAATATTTTTCCCCATTCTGTGGGTTGACTCTTCCCTCCCTTAATGGTTTCTTTAGCTGTGCAAAAACTTTTCAGTTTGATGAGGTCCCACCTATCTGTCTTAGTTTTTGTAGCATTTGGTCATGAATTCATTACCTACTCTGATGTCCAGAACATGGTCTCCCAACCAACTAATCTTTTACAAAACCACCAGTAATAATCATTGGAGAAAGGAAAGCATATTTAGCAAACGGTGCCAGAAAACTGGCTAACCACATGCAGAAGAATAAAATCAGATCCCTACATATCACCATATACAAAACTCAACTCAAAATGTATCAAGGACCTAAACATAAAACCTCAAACTATAAGAATCCTAGAAGAAAATGTAGAAAATTTGATTTCTATGTTCTCTCTCTCTCGTTCTCTCTCGCTTTCCTGTATTTTCTGTCTTTTCCTTTCTTTGGGTTGGCCTTCAAGCATGTGCAAGTCTCTTGAAGCTAAAAACAAGACAAAACAAACAAAAGGCCGGGCTCGGTGGCTCAGCCTGTAATCCCGCACTTTGGGAGGCCAAGGTGAGTGAATTGCCTGAGTCCGCGGGTTCGAGACCCGCCTGGGCAACTTGGCGAGACCTCATCTCTACAATGAATCAAAAAAAAAAAAATAGCCAGGCGTGGTAGTGCGCACCTGTAGTTCCAGCTGCTTGGAAGGCTGAGGTGGAAGGATCGCCGGAGCCCAGCAGGTCGAGGCTGCAGTGGCCGGGAGCGGCCACTGCACTCTAGCCTGGGCAACACAGTGAGACTCCAACTCAAAGAAACAAACAAACAAACAAACAAAAACAAAAAACAAAAAATTGCCACTGTTTCTTAAAAAGTGAAAATTAAATTTATCACGTGACCCAGCAATTTCAATTCTACCCAAGAGAAATGGAAACATGTCCACACAAAACTTGCACTGGGGTATCCATAGCAGTATTATTCATAATATCTAAATGGGTGAAAATAACCCAAATGTTATTCAACCAGTGAGTGCATTTAAACAGAAATGGTATATCCATCCAGGAAAATATGATTCAACACTTAAAAACAACAAGGTACTTATATATGACACACCATGACTAAACCTAAAAATATTATGCTCAGTGATAGAAGCAAAGCATAAAAGAACACATATTGTATGATGTAATGTATATGAAAGGCAAATCTATAGCTAGGAAGTGGTGGAATGGAGAGGGACAGCAAGGAATGTTTTGGGGGTGATAGGGATGTTCTAAAAGTATATTGTAATAATGATTGTACAACTCTATGAACAAGCAAAAATTAATTGAATTGTATACTTAAAGCAGGTGAATTTAATGCTATGCGATTATACCTCAATGAAGATGTTTAAAAACAAAAACATTGGCTCAGTTCCTCACCACTCTCTAGCTTTTGCCTTATTTCCTCCCTGTCATGGGCAAATACAGATGTTCCTCGACTTACAATGGGGTCATGTCCGGATAAACCCATCATAAGGTGAAAGTATCATAAGTTGAAATTCATTTAATATACTTAACCTACTAAACATCATAGCTTAGCCATTAGCCTACAGTTGGACAAAATAATCTAACGCAAAGCCTATTTTATAATAAAGTGTTGAATATCTCATGTAAGAGTATCATACTGCCTATTACTAGCCCAGGAAAAGATCAAAATTCTAAGCTCAAAGTACAGTTTCTACTGAACGCATATCACTTTAACACAAATTAAATTAATAAAAGTCATTAGTCAAATTACTGTAAGCCAGGGACTATTTATAGCTTAAAAACATTGTTTGGACTACTGTCCATATTTCCTCACCTCTTGTTCATTTTGTTAAAATCATTTTTTATTGTCACCTCTTAACCCATTACAATTTGCCTTCTACTTCTTCCTTCTAAAGCCATTGCAATCTGCCATTCAGCCCCAATACTCCATGGAAACTTCTCACTACAGTGGTCTTATTGCTAAATCTGATGGGTGATTTTCAGATCTTGTTTGTGTAGCATTTGGCACTGTTGAGTCTCCCCTCCATCTGAAACGTGATTTGCCTTTGGTTTCTGTGACACTGCACTCTCATGGCTTTATTCCTTACTTTTTGGCTACTACTTCCTGATCCCTTCTGTGGGCCTCTCTTACTCTGCCTTTTGCATAAATGTTTTTGTTTGATAGGGTTATGTCCAGTCCTTTTCTCATTCTGTAAATTTCTATCCATTCTAGGAATGGACTATTATTAAACCATCTAGCCTACATTTCTTTCCTGAACTCCAGGCCCATATATCCAACTGCCTCCTGGATATTTTCACCTGGATATTCCACAGACACTTAAGACTCATGGTCCATTAACACACTAACTATAGGGTGATCAGGTCTGTGACACACATAGTTTGAAGCCTTTTTAAACCAAGACTAGAGGCAGCATTCATCCTACTCATTGGCTCTCACTTGCAGAGTTCCCAACAGTCCCTCCATAGAAGAGAAAAGGGGAGTTGGGGGGTCTGAACATGAATGTGCAGGGTCAATAAGTAGGAAGACCCCAGCCCCAAGAATAACTGTAGTGGGTTAGGAGGAATATGGGTGGGGAGAGGTCAAATTATCATAGACCTTACAATCTTTTATTAAAACTTAAAGTTTGAGCCGGGCTCGGTGGCTCAGCCTGTAATCCCGCACCTTTGGGAGGCTGAGGTGAGTGGATTGCCTGAGCCCGCGGGTTCGAGACCCCCCTGGGCAACTTGGCGAGACCTCATCTCTACAATAAATCAAAAAAAATCAGCCAGGTGTGGTAGCGCATGCCTGTGATTCCGGCTACTCGGAAGGCTGAGGCGGAAGGATCGCTGGAGCCCAGCAGGTTGAGGCTGCGGTGGCCGGGAGCGGCCACTGCACTCCAGTCTGGGTGACAGAGTGAGACTCCAACTCAAAAAAACAAAAAAACAAAAAAAAACTTAAAGTTTGGAAGACATTTAAATTATCTAACTCAATCTTCCTCCCATCTCTTACAGATGGTCCGTCCTTTTTCTTCAACTCGTATTTCTATCAACAAGTTCTGTTGGCTCTATCTCAAAATATATTCCATTTGGTTCCATTGATCTATGTGTTCATTCATTCTTCAATAACTCTCTCTCTTGTTTATTGTAGCATTATAGTACTGTAGCTGTCTTGAAATTAGGTAATGGTGAGTCCTCCAACTTTGCTCTTTTCCTTCAGTATAGGTTTGGTTATTTTAGGGTTTTTTTTACTTTTCCATATAAGCTTTGGAATCATTTTTTTGTCTGTGTCTTCAACAAAGTTTACTGGGATTTTCACTGTAATTATGCTGAATCTATCTATACGTTAAGTTGAGAAGAATTGGCATTTTAACAATATTGACTCTATCTATAAACACAAACGATCTCTCCACTTATTTAGATCTTTGATTTCTTTCATCAGTGTTTTGTAATTTTCCACATTCAGATCCTGTACCAGTTTGTTAAATTCATACTTAAGTCTTTCATTGTTTTGCTGCTATTGTAACTAGTAATTTCAATTTTTCTAATTCTAAATTTTTAGTTCTGGTATGTAGAAAGGCAATTAGTTTTTTATGTATTGACTTTATATCCTGAAACCTTGCTAACTCTTTTATTAGTTCTAAGAGAGATTTTTCATAGATTGTTTGAGATTTTGTACAATCCCACAAATTTTGATAAATTGTATTTTCATTTGCATTTAGTTCAAAATGTTTTTTTACTTTCCTGACACTTCTTTGACCCATGTCTTATTTTAAAATGTGTTGCTTAATTTTCAAATATTTGGAGTTTTCCAGTCATCTTTCTGTTATTGATTTCTAGTCCAATTTCAAAATGATCTGAGAACATATTTTGTGTGATTTCCATTCTTTTAAATTTGTTAAAGTGTGTTTTATGGCCCAGAATATGTTCTATCTTGAGCTTGAAAAGAATGTGCATTCTGTTGTTGGTGGTTAGAGTATTCTATGAATGCCATTTAGATCAAGTTGACTGATAGTGCTATTCAGGTAAAAATATATTCCAAATCTGTCCACTTGTCTTTTTCCACTATTCTAGCCTGTGCTATCATGAGCTCTGACCTGGACTACCTAACTGGTCTCATAACTAGCCTCCTAACTGGCCTCTTTGCTTCTAGTTTTGCCCCCACTAAAATCTGTTATTCACATATCCGACAGAGTGGTCATATATCAGATCATGTTACTCTCAGTTCAAAACCCTTCAATAACTTTTCTTTGTATATGGAATGAAATCTAGATGCCTTCTATGGCTGGCATAGCCCTACACAATCTTGTTCCAGAACTTATTTCCTACCACATCTAGTACCAGTCTTCACTCTTGCCCTTTCCAATTGAACTTCTTTTTAAAATTCCTTGAATACGCCACGCTCATTCCCACCCTAGGGTGTTTGTCCTTGTGTTTCACTCTGCTTTGGATGCCATGCCACGGGATCCTCATGAAATAACTGACTTGTCATTCAAACTCTCACCTCCACGCACAGTCCTCCCCTGACCAACCTATTTAATCTTGTTCCCCATTCTTACCCCATTATACTACCTTTGTACTGTTTTTTATTTGTTTGCATAACAATTTTGACTTTTTGAAATGATCTTGTTCATATATTTGTTTGGTTGTTTGTGTTTCAAAGTCATCTGTTTTCTAACATGTGAGTTCTAGGGACCTTCTTTGCCACTAGCTAGAATCTACATGGCATCTCACTCTCCTGATGTCAAGACTGAAGGCAGGTGACAGAGTAATCAAGTGCAAGTCTGGTCTCAGACAAGTGGAGAAGTGGCCAGAGCACGGAAAAAGAAATAACTGAAGAAATGGAGCCAGACTTTTGTTCATATTTTTGCCACCTTTATCAGCCTTGAGGCCATTACTGTATGAATGAACTCTCAAATTTTCAATTTTTTCTTCAGTATATCATTATTTAAATTCCAAATAATTTTAGATTATATCATGTGTCTACTTTTTGCTAGTGAGCATATCTTCACTTATATTCACCTAGAGCAGTTTCTTTACCTATTTTTATTATCTCTTGAAATTTTAATATCACAGGTATACTGTATGTTTGTTCAATAACAAACATACAGTATATATATTTTTGCTATCTACCTAGAAAGAGTCAGTATAAAGTTTACTCTTTTTATTTCAATTAAGGGTTAAGAATGACTAAATAAAAATTTTAAGTTAAAAATTAATTTAAAAAATTTAAAAGCCATTAACATTTAACTTTATAACTGTATCTGCTGAGCAACTTTTAATGTAGTTTATTTGCCTATATAAATTGCAATGTATCAAGTTACATATGCAAATTAGCAATTTGTATAACTAAAAACAATAATAACATTACAATCTAAAATTTAAATTATCCCAATTGTTATTTTTCTAGAAAAAGCAAAACAATTTAAAATATAGTTTTTAAAAATTATTTTTAGTAAACATAACTTTTGCTTGATATAAGAAAATAACTTTTAACATAACTAACTGCTAGACATTCAGGTATTTTTACGTTCTGTTTAGCACTTAATTAATGATGAGTTGAGTAACTTTTGTACAATTAAATTTAAATTATTTATATTTAATTCTCAAAGTTCAAGTAACACACAAAGGCAATGAGTATCAAACATAAACCAGCTAATGACAGACAATAGGCATATACAGACCAATTCTTGCAATAGAATTTTGAGAATGAATAATCAAAAGAAAGTCTCCCAATCATAGCCATTTATTCACCATGGCTGTATAGCATTGATCTTGCATACATTTTGTGTATTTTCCATTATTCTCCATCAATGTTGTTTGTGTGATACCCATGAAAACCCAGCAAGACAAATTAACTACAAAGGAATAAGATTTTGTCGGGAAAGGTTGAGTATTATAGGTCCAAAAACCATTGCTGAGATTCTTTTCCCCATGAAGGACAAACTTTCACCCCCCCCCCCGGTTTGATATCACCCCCATTTGAGAATAAAAGCCCTAGAGTAACATTTTGGCTTAACTGAATAAAATAAGGCAGAACAAATGCTGAGTAGCTAGAAAACAAAAAGGGAAGACAACAAGAAGTGTTTACTAGTGACCAACCCTTTACGAGGACAAAATAGACAGCAAACTTTTCCCCAAACTAACACTTCAAAAAATGCCTTGGTCTAACATAATGCTAGTAAAGTATGTATCATGACTATTTGTCCCTTCTTGAAAAGTATATTATCTCAAACCTTATAATCTACTATCTCCAGTTCCAAGTCGAGGAATCTTGTGTGATATCCTTTCCTCTTCTAGTTACCTTGCAATTCTTTCCAGATATGCTGCAAGCTGTGAACTAAATTGTACATTGAACCATAGCTCACATACTGTATATCCACAACAGAGAACAAGGAAGGAAATAAAGAGACTGGTTATTGTCCTTGTTACTACAACTAATCCAGAGACGATAGCTGGTGTTTCTCACTTCCCTTTCTCTCTATTGAATCCACGTATGCACCTTGCACTTAACAAGTACCTTAACTGGTCATGGTTATTTTTTTGGTAGGGTAGAAGCATTTTGTGGTCCTATATTTGTATGGCTGCTGTATTCTTTGGCTAACCTTTACCACTGGACATGGTATGGATGAAAATCCCAGATGATTTCTTGGAACTCACATAAAAGATAGATTAAGCCCTGCTCCGCCAGATCCAGTAATCCTGAGCATGTCTTTTTGGAGCAAGTTGTGTATTATGCTCCTAAGGGACCTTAGAACCTTCTCCACAATGATTGTGTGGGTTCTGAGCTTTAAGAAGCCCTGCTCTTATTGAGTTGTAATCTGCCCATGAACTTTTGTCACTGGACATGGTAGTACTAGGGTCATGCAGTGAATCTCTTAGGTCCCAGACAAGCTCTTCTCTATCCCATTGTATAGTAGACTTTCTATCTCCACTTGACTAAAACCACTCATCCTATCCAACATAATAACCTCCCTTACCTTTTTGCCCATTGATTCAATGGTGTGAAGAACTCCAAATGGTCAGATGGAAGTTTCAACTTCCTATGATTCAAAATTTTTGTAATAGTTTTACTAAGTGAAGTAGTGAAAGGTGCCACTCCCATTTTCACACTCTGGTTTATAGATTTATGAATTTTGTTTATAGGAGAAACAGCATTATTGGTTCTTAATTCAGAGAATATACTGAATTCTACAGAATGGCTCTTATGTCTCACAAAATGTTGTTTCCTAACTGTCGTCAAAAATAAATGTTCCATAGACCATTCCACATTTCTGTAAGAGCAATTGTTTATGGGTGACTGTGTATGTGATGAGAACAGAGATCTCCATAGTCATGAGACCGTTATCTTATCTCTTTCACTGTGAAATGTGTTCCTTGATCAGAAAAAAATATTGTATAACAATATAAGGTAACTAGAAAATTCAAGGATGATGGTGCTGGTAGAAGCATTGCAGGCACAAAAGGCACATTCCAGAACATGTAATTATTTCAGTGAGGACAAATCGATGCCCACTTGGTGATAGAAGGGGTCCAATGTAATTTCCTTGTTATCAAATAACTTGTTGGTCACCCTAGAAAATAACGACATATTAGAGTTTCTGCCATTGAGAGACTGGGCACTCAGCAATGCTGGTAGCCAAGTCAACCTAAGTGAAGGCAAGTCCACGTTGAATCCATGCATAACATCCATTCCTTCTACTATGATGATTTTGTTCATTGGCTCATTGACTAAGCACTGAGGTGTCTGGAGAAAGAGGTTGACAGATTTCCACAGGCTGGATCATCACACTCCTTTTGGCGAGCATTCACATAGAACACAAATGAAATAATCCATTCTGAGAGATCTGCCCACTTATTATTCATATATATGCAGGCAAAGCAATTAAATTGTGCCTTGCACATAATGAGCACTTTCTGAACATGCTATTGCATTGTTGTTATTTCTATCAGTTTTCCTATCTTGTTCCTTCCCAGTCTCTGATCCTCTGCCCAGGTTTAATCAGTACCATTCATCAGTGCCTCTGGCTAGGTTGCTTTCTGGATAAAGAACTCAACCAGATGCATGGGGTTTTGACTACTAGGAGGATTTCACTTCCTTACATCCCATCAGAGTCACACCTGAATGTGGATGAAACCCCACAGCTCAACTTCCAGCTAGTTTCTGTTTATCACGGAGTGACATCTGCAAACTATGCTCCTGGGTCCTTTTTCTTCTTCAGGAAGTTGGTTACTGGGAACTCCTCACAAGGCCCTAGGTGTCAGTTGAGGGAGAGCCAGCAATGCTCCTGAGTAAGTGTTAAGGGGAGGGTGAGCCTCCTGGAACTCATGTGTGCCTCCAGGACTGACTCCAGTCTGATGTCCTTTAGATCTCTGCCCTTTGGTGATGCAGTGTTGTCACTGCCTGCCCGACTTTATGGTTCGGTGGATCAGATGGCACAAGCCCAGAAGGGACAGCTCAGCTTGCATGGTCACTTGGGGCCCTGTGGTTGGGGGTCCCACTCGACCGGGACCCAATTGTTTAACTTTGTTGAATTAATTGTCAGGTGCCAGGGGCTGTTTCTCAAAAGGAGACTGGTTGATGCAGAGAGCATGGCTTTTGTTCCAAAATGCTAGGAGCTCGAGCTTTGATTCTCCAGTTGGGACTTGT
>CAUYQG010244876.1:0-12812 GCA_963574415.1 Tarsius wallacei
AGGTCTCGCCAAGTTGCCCAGGCGGGTCGCGAACCCGTGGGCTCAGGCAATTCACTCACCTCAGCCTCCCAAAGCACTGGAATTATAGGCTGAGCCACCGAGCCTGGCTAAAAATTAGGTTTTTACATAAGTTTTTGAAGACTTGACTTATGTAGTACAGGTGCATTCCCACAAGGCAGTGCCCAGGTACACCGAGCTGTTCCTTGCAGACGAGACTGTCTGGTCCCCATGCCCCCCGAATGTTCTGTTATGTCCCCACTGCCTAGGTTGTGGGTCGGGAGCTATTTGTCACCTGACTGGCTTTGCTCATGATGCTGCCCATGTGGCTCCTGTAGGTGTTTGAGTTGGCAGACCCGGCATAATTTAAATGGGAAGCACAGTGTTATGATAACGCCCTCTGGTCATTCCAAGACTGGGCACCTCCTTTTAGCTGGACAATGGTTCCCTTCATATTCCTGGTGCACCCTCTGGCCCTGTATGTGTGTCAACCTGCTTGGCACTGCTGCTAACCCTGGAGATGGCGGCATCTAGGAAAGTGCTGGACCATGACTTCTTTCAGGAGATTGACTCTTATCTGCTCAAACAATAAATTGCCTTTTCTTGTCTTGATGGTCAACAGCTGCTTGGATGAATCTAGACAGTTTGGGGGCTTAAGGGGGCTTCCCAAGGCCCTCATGTGCTCTTCTCTGGCTGAATGGAGTGGACCAGTCCTACTGACTCAGCACACTGGCCTCTCCCTCACCCCACCTGTCTCTGTCTGCTCTCCCTCCACCATCCTGATGAGTGTGATTGGCTCCCAGGTTGCCGGGCATTGGAGGAGCCAGGCCTTGGGGTCCCAGGGAGGGAGCTTGGACCACTCACAGCTCCCCCAGGAGCTCCTGGATATGGGTTTTGGTCTCTGATCGCAGTAGGAGGAGGTCCAGAAAGGCCCACTCTGGATTTTCTCCTCGGTAATGTGTCCGTTTTCTAGCAGACTATGGGTCCTGATGGGCAGTGTCCCCGGCAGCCTGCTGAGTGAGGCTTCCCAACCACCAGCCACTCTGCCAGCTGGTGGTCCTTTTGGAAAGCTTTTCCTGTTGCTGAGAACATGGACCTGTTTGGGAAATGGTGCATGCCAGGCTCCGATGCATCTGCCTAGCTGTTTTCTGGGACCACCTTCTTTGTCCGGGTGTGACTGACACATGGCCATTCCTCAGACCCATCACCTCTTGGTTGTCATGCAACCTCCTTCCAAGAATACCTTCTGGATATTGGCACTCTGAAGCTGGTGTCTTTATCCACACTACTTTGCTGTGTGACCTCAGACAAGCAGGACGACCTTCTGGCCTACTCACTTAGGATGTCTAGAAGAATTTGAGTACTCTGTGGAAGGGACTGGGACGAAGGCAGTGGAGAGAGGGCGGGGGCAAGGATCCAAGGAGAGCATTTCTGTGGCAACATCATAAGCACGGTGCAGCAGAAGGCTGGGAGCCAGATGTCCTGCCTTCAAGTGCCGGTTCCATGCCTCGGCAGCTCCGTGACCTTGACCTTGGGAAACATTACAGCACCCACTGCACAGGGCAGCTGAGAGGAGTGAGTGAAATCATGCATGAGAAACACTTGGCACCATAGTAATGTTCAAGAAGGGCATAGCAAAGGTTGTTATTTGGACCAAAAGGGCCCAGAATCTGCAGAAGGAAAAGGGAGGCTCCCCGGGTCAAACTGTCAGCTCACCCATGATTCCTACAGGCACAGGCTGGGGTTAGACAGTCACAAATTCCAGGGCTATGGACCTGAATTGGGGTCACATGAGTCTGTGCCATGCCTGGGCATGGCAGATCAATAGGGAGGTGGCAGGAGTGGATTCCCAGAAACCCGGCTGATGTTTCTGCAGCGGGACCCCAGCTGAGGTGGGTGCAGTGAACGGCCGCCCAGAGGTGAGTCTTCTTGGTCCAACCACACGGCACACACACAAGGGACACAGGTCCCTCTGCCAAAACCCATACAAGGCCTTGGGCCTGTGTGCACCAACTCGGATCACGGGGATGCAGGGGGTTCACCTTCTCCAAGGAAGGGGCAGGGACACGAGAGAAAACAGGGAGCTATTTTGAGAAGGTGTCAAAGGCTGTGGCACTAAAATTAGAGCCTTGGTTCCTAAAAAGACATTGGCGCCAACCAAGGCCTTGAAGAGGGGCTCTTCAGCGCGGAATGTGAACCCAGGAAGCACTCCCGCGGTTCTGGGCAATGAGGTCAGCCTGTGTGGCCAATGGGACTGCCCAGTGGCCGGTGGTCATGGGCACCTCTCCCTTGGCCAGTCCCACCTGCAAAATTCTGGAGCTGTTTCGAACTGCTTTCCATCCGCGCCAGGCCAGCGGGAAGGCCAGGGGGCAGGGCCGCCCATTCCTGGTGCTGACTGACCTTCCAGGCTGCGCTTCTCCTTTTTTGACTGTCCTTCTGGCTTCCTGTGCTTCCCGCTCCATTCTGGGTGTGTGGGGGTGGAATAGACCGAAGAAGCGGGCATCTTGGCGCCTGGTGTTCCTGGGGCCCGGCTGAATGTATGAACCCGTGAGGGCCAGGTGGGCCCAGGCCCTTGTGCCCAGGGTCAGGGAACCTAAGGCTTCATTTCTTTTTTTGTTTTGGGGGTAGTTTTTTTGTTTGTTTTGAGTCAGAGTCTGTCACCACCACCCAGTCTCTCCACCCACTGCTCACGGCCAGCGAGCACAGCCTCCACCTGCTAGGCTCAGGCGATGCTTCCACCTCAGCTTTCCAGGTAGCTGGAACTACAGGCGTGAGTCACCATGTCCAGCTAATTTTTTGATTATTGTAGAGACAAGGTCTTGCCATGCTGCCCAGGCTGGTCTCAAACCTGTGGGCTCAGGCAGCCACCTCCGCCTCCCAAAGTGCTGGGATTACATGCGTGAGCCACTGCGCCTGGCCAAGGCTTGCTTTCTTTGTCTCCTCCCCTGGTCCCTTGACTTGCAGGGCGGCAACCCTCAAGGAAATGCTACAGAGGCAGCTGGGGAAGTCCTTATGGATGGAGCTGACATGCCGGCATGAGGGACCTCCGCCCCTTCAGGGCCCCGGCTGGGGTCTTTTGCCTCTCCTCTTGCCCAAGGTGTCCTTCAGCAGAGGGACAGTGGCAAATTGAATCCTGTCACCATTCTCCTGCTTAAATTCCATTAGTGACTGCTCTTGGCCCCTGGGATAAGGCCCAAAGTTACCACAGTCTTGAAGGCTCCACAAAGCCCAGGCCTGCCCACCTCTCACCCCATGTCCCATACCCATTGCCATCTCTTCCACTCTCCAACACACCAAGTTTTCTGTCTCTCTCTTCTTTGCCCAGCCAAGCCCTGCTTACGTGACTTAAATGTCCCTTGCCCAGAAAGGCCTGCCCAGGCTGGAACACTGGGTCCTTCCTATCTATTTCTGTAGGACCCTTTTTACTTTTCCTATTTTTTTTTTTTTTTGAGTTGGAGTCTCACTCTGTCGCCCAGACTGGCGTGCAGTGGCTGCTCCCCGCCACTGCAGCCTCGACCTGCTGGGCTCGGCGATCCTTCTGCCTCAGCCTTCCAAGTAGCTGGAACTACAGGCGCGCGCTACCATGCCCGGCTAATGTTTTGATTTATTGTAGAGATGAGGTCTCGCCAAGTTGCCCAAGCGGGTCTCGAACCCGCGGTCTCAGGCAATCCACTCACCTCAGCCTCCCAAAGCGCGGGATTACAGGCTGAGCCACCGAGCCCGGCTTACTTTTCCTATTTTTTTAATCATTTAATTAATTATTTATTTTTTGAGTTGGAGTCTCACTCTGTCGCCCAGGCTGGAGTGCAGTAGCTACAGCGGCCTCGACATCCTGGACTCAGAGGATTCTTCTGTCTCAGCCTCCCAAGTAGCTGGGACTACAGGTGCACACCACCATGCCTAGCTAATTTTTTGAATTTTTTTTTTTTTATTTGTAGAGACAGGGTCTCACTATGCTGATCAGGTTGGTCTCAAACTTCTGGGTTCAAGCAATCCTCCTGCCTTGGCCTCCCAAAGTGCTGGGATTTCAGGCGTGAGCCACCGTGCCTGACCGTTTCTGTCCTTGACTACACATTCCTTGTGGGCAGGGACATTTGGGATTACCTTTGTCCAACAGAGTGTGGAGCTTGTGGTAGATGTCAACAGGTGTTTGGCGAACTAAGCTCAGGGGAGCGAGGAGGGTGAGCCTGTCCCTCAGAGGTGGACACCCGTTTTCCACAAGGCTTTTCTTGTTCCCCTACCTGGGACAGCATACATGGTCCATCTTGGTGCACTGTGGTGAGTGGAGGCTTTCACCCTGTGGGAAACAGCTCTGGGCTAGATTAGCGATGCCTGCCTGAGCAGGGACGGAGGACAGTGGTACCCACTCGTGTGGGGGCACAGGCGATGCTGTGCCGGGGCAAAGGTTCTTCCTGTGGTCTGTTTCCTGCTAGGCGGTGACAGCAGCTCGGGCTCTTGCCACACTTGCATGCTCCCCACCATCCCACAGGGGCGTGGGCTGAAGAATCCCAAGAATGTGTTGAGCCGCTGACAGCACTTCATACTCTCCGTGTGATCCACCCATGTGACTTCCCCAAGGAGCCGTGTGAACAGTGTGCCAGGTGGGCCCCTGCACTCCTATCCTGAATCTCCAGGGCCTTCTTAGCCCCAACTCTGGTGCTGAAAAGAAATGGGGGTGGGGGGACCTAGAGATGCAATTTGGTGGGAGGGTAATAGCCATCCCCTCTGTCTTCCCAGGACCGTAAGACATGGGCATAATAATAGTCACAATCACATGAACAGGTGGTTACTGAGGGGATACAGTGTGTCCACAATTGTGCCAAGCAGTTTGCAGGTATCCTCTCTCTCTGTCTCTTTTTTTTTTTTTGAGTTGAAGTCTCACTCTGTCACCCAGGCTAGAGTGCAGTAGCATACTCATGGCACCCCAGCGTCGATCTGCTGGGCTCCAGCGATCCTTCTGCCTCAGCGTTCCAAGTAGCTGGAACTACGGGTGCGCACTACCACGCCCAGCTAATATTTTATTTTATTTTATTGTAGAGACAAGGTCTCTCCAAGTTGCTCGGGTTGGCCTCGAACCCACGGGCTCAGGCAATCCACTCGCCTCGGCCTCCCAAAGTGCTGGGATTACAGGCTGAGCCGCCAAACCCAGTCATTTAATCTTCATGAAAACCTCATGAGGCAGACACTGTTATTATTCCCATTTTATGGATTGGAAAGGCTGAGACTGGAAGATCCTGAGCGATTTGCCTAACACAGCTGGTGGGTGGCAGAGCCGGGATTCGAACCTGGGCCTGTCATTTAGGCCTTGAGAGCCCGAGTACTCTTCTAATAACTCACCTCCCAGTTCCTACTGGCCATGTGGCCCAAATGAATTATTTGTTACAGAAAAAAACATGCTGCCAACTGACCTCGGATGGTGCTTGCATATACTGGGGGTGTTATGTAGTGGCATTGTCTTAGATGTTGAAGGAAAGCCCCACCAACGAGTAACAAATTCAGTGAAGCTTCTGAAAGCTAAAACTGTACGTACAGGAGCTGTTGAGTGCTAGGATTGGATCCTGGGCTCCAGAGCTGAACAGTCTCCTGGAGCCCATCGGGCAGCCGCATGACTGTGCGACTGTGTTAGCTTGCTAACATAAAGTACTCGAGACTGAGGGGCTTAAACAGAATTTCATTGTCTCCCAGTTCTGAAGGCTGAAGTCCAAGGTCAAGGTGTCGGCAGGGCCAGTTCCTTCTGAGGCTGTAGGAAGAATCTGTTGAGGCCTCTCTCCCAGCTTCTGGTGGTTGCTGGCGATCTCTGGCAGTGCTTGGCTTACGGAAGCATCACCCTGACCTCTGCCTTCATCCTCACCTGGTGTCCTTCCTGTGTTCGTGTCTGTCTCTGTGTCCAAATTTTCCCTTTTCGTAAGGACACCAGTCATGTTGGATCAGGGCCTAGTCTGATGACTTCGTTTTAACTTGACCTCTGTGAAGACCCTATTTCCAAATAGGTCACACTCTGAGGTGTTAGGGCTTGGGACGCCAACAGACCTTTTGGGGGGACATGACTTAACCCATAACAGGGACCTTGGGTAAGTGAGGTAACAGCCCTGAGCCTCACTTTCTTTATTTGTAAAATGAAACTGGTGGTACTGCTCCTTCCCTTCCTGCCTGAGTTGCTGGATAGGAATACCACGAGGAAGAAAAGCACTCAGCACAGTGCCCAGCTCAGAGTTGGCGCTCAGGAAACAACAGCCGTTATTTCCTATGTCACTCTAAGATGAGCTTGGCCAAGGACTTCGGGTTTAGGCAGTTCCTGCATTTGATACCTGAGGGAGGGGAAAGGCCTGGCCAGGCTCACAGGCAGTAAGTCTTAGGGAAATACGGGAACAGTCTACCTTTTCTTTTTTCTTTTTTTTTTTTTTGAGTTGGGCTCTAACTCTTGTCACCCAGGCTGCAGTGCACAATCACAGCTTACCGCAGCCTCGAACTCCTGGGCTGAAGCAATTCTCCCACCTCAGCCTCCCAAGTAGCTGGGACTACAGGTGCATGTCACCAGCCCGGCTAACTTTTTGATTTTTTTTTTTTTTTTGTAGTGATGAAGTCTGGTCTTGAACTCCTGGGCTCAAGCAATCCTCCCACCTTGCCTCCCAAAGTGCTGAGATTATTGGCATGAGCCACTGCGCCTGGCCTAGTCTACCTTTTCTGGAAGCATTTGGCACCTGAGGGTCGGGCCTCCCCTGGTCCTGGCCCATCGCCAGACTCCCAGGCAAGGCTCTGACTTGGTTCTTGCATCTTTGGGTGGCATTCAAGCCCCCACCTCTGGCCTTGCTCCTGTGCTCTCCAGCTCGGGGTTTCTCAACCTGGTGCTATTGACATTTGGGGCAGGATAGTTTATCATGTGCGGGGCTGTCCTGCGCATTATAGGATGTTTGGCAGTTTCTCTGGCCCCTGCCCACCAGATGCAGGCAGCACCCCCCCCCCCAAGATGTGACAACCGGTAATATCTCAGACACTGCTAAGTGTCTTCTGGGGGCGCAAAATTACCCCCTGGTCTAGCTGGATGCCCCAGGAAGGGCCTGATACTGCTGAACCTTCATGTACCATTAGCTCCCGCCTACCTCTCTCCAGCCATCCACACACAGACCCAGCGGGGATCAGAGGAAACGAGTCTGGACGCAGGAATCTGGAACAGCACCCGGGGAGTAGAAAATCCCCGTCACCGTGGACCCGCTCCATGTGCTGAATGAACTGTCCTTCCCATTCCTGGTCTTGCCAGCCCGACTCCTTGGGGTCACCTCAAGGTGACCGTGGCCTGGCCTAGGCACAGTGGCCAGGGCTTGGCTGTACACAGGCACAGGAAACCCAGCAAAGGAGCAAGAAAGGGGGGCCAGTGCTTACTGCCTGCAGCAGGTGTGGACGCGGTGCTGACAGCCCAACTTATCAGGGCTAGGGGCCCAGGCTCCAGACGTGCCGGCTGTGGGGCGTTATCAGCTGTTAGAGTGACCGAGTTTGTGGCAATCCTGCCAGCCGCAGGTGCTGACAGCCAGGAGCCAGTTTCTCCGCGTGGCCTTCCTGCTCCTGGCCAAGGCGGGGGTACAGTTGCAGGGACATTTGAGGAGAGGGGAGGATGGCAGAAAGAAGAAGGGAGAAAGATGAGCCCAGGGCTGCTTTTCCCACTTTTCTCTCCTTCAGAGATTTTTAAATGTGTCTATAGTTTCACAAAAGCTAACACCTGCTTCCCTCAATGAGTCAAATCATTTTGAAAGGGGTGAGATGTGAAGAGGAGCTTTAGGGGAGAGAAGGGAGTTGGTGAGAGAGACAGAGCTGGAGAAGGCGTTGCTGAGACAAAATCCAAACTCCTTTCTGTGTCCACGCTGCCTCCGGACCTCGTCTTTCCTCCTTGGCCTCTGTGGGAGTGTCCTGTGGCTGCTGTGACAAGTCGTGACAGTCTACCTATCAATGTGTGGCTGAAAACAACACACATTGATCATTTCACAGTTCTGGGGCCAGAAGTCCAAAATCAGAATCAGGGGTGGTCAAGGCCTCCCTGTGGAAGCTCCAGGGGAGAGAGAATCTGTCCTTTGCCTTTTTCTGCTTCTGGTGGCTCTAGGTGTCCCTTGGTTTGTGGCTGCATCATCTCAGTCCCTGCCTCCGGGGTCACACTGCCTCCTCTGCATCTGTGTGTGGTGGTATCTCCCTTTGCCTCCCTCTTATGAGAACATGTGTGATCATATTTGGGGCCACCTGGATAATCCCAGATAATCTCTATGTTTTGGTCTGTTTTGTGTTGAGGAACACCTGAGGCTGGGAAATTTATGATGAAAAGAGGCTTATTTGGCTCAGGGTTCTGCAGACTTTATTTATTTACTGTTTTATTTTATTTTATTTTTAATTTTATCGTAGAGGTGAGGTCTCACCCAGTTGCGTGGGCTGGCCTCGAATTCACGTGCTCAGACAATCCTTTCGCCTTGACCTTCCAAAGTGCTGGAATTACAGGCTTGAGCCACCACACCCAGCTGTACTTTCCTCACTTATAAGATAGGACCTCCTATCAGATACCTCCCTGTATCAGTTATCTGCCTCTGCGTTTAACAAATTAGCCCCAAGGCTGGGCGTAGTGGCTCATGCCTATAATTCCAGCACTTTGGGAGGCCAAGGTGAGAGGATTGCCTGAGTTCACGGGTTCGAGACCAGCCTGGGCAACTTGGCAAGACCTCATCTCTACAATAAATCAAAAAATTAGCCAGGCATGGTGGCACATGCCTGTCGTTCCAGCTACCTGAAAGGTTGAAGTGGAAGGACCACCTGTGCCCAGCAGGTTGAGGCTATGGTGGCCGTAAGTGTGCCACTGCCCTCCATCCTGAGTAAGCAACAGAGTGAGACTCCAACTTAAAAAAAAAATTAAGCCAGGCTCGGTGGCTCAGCCTGTCATCCCGTGCTTTGGGAGCTGAGGTGAGTGGATTGCCTGAGCCTGCGGGTTCGAGACCCGCCTGGGTAACTTGGTGAGACCTCATCTCTACAATAAATCAAAAAATCAGCCAGGCGTGGTAGCGCGCACCTGTAGTTCTGGCTGAGGCGGAAGGATCGCTGGAGCCCAGCAGGTCGAGGCTGCAGTGGCCGGGAGCGGCCACTGCACTCCGGTCCGGGAGACAGAGTGAGACTCCAACTCAAAAAAAAAAAAAATTAGTCCCAAACTTGGTGTTGGGTTAAAACAACAGCCATTCTCACTCATGGTTTCTGTGGGTCAGGAATTTGGGGTCTTGTGTGGACCTGACTTGGGGTCTTCCATGCCCCTGAAGTCAGACAGTACCTGGCAGTGGAGCAGGTGGGGGCTGGTCAGACACTTCTCTCCTTCATGTAGTCTTAGGGCTTCTCCTGGTGGGCAAGTTTGGGCTTCCTCACAGAATGGCTGCCTCAGACCCCCACGTGAGTGTCCTGGTGAGGAAAGCAGAAGCAACTTCACCTTTACGACCTGCCCTGAGGTGTCCCAGAGTGTCACTTCTGCCATAGTTCCCAGCCCGTCCAGATTCAAGAGGAAGGAACATGGAGTCCCAATTTGGATGGGAGGAGTGTCCCATTGTAAGAGCTCATGGCCACCTATGGAGATTCAATTTACCACAGCTAGAAAGGGGGAGGGGGGCTGACATTTGAACCCAGGTGGACTCCAGGCCCTGATCTCTGCCCAGAAGCGTGTGGGCCTAACGGAGTTGCTTACTTAAAGGCCAAGTGCCTCAGAGACCTAAAGTATAACCGAAGAACACAGGGAGCCCATACCTAAGCCCCCTTGCAAATATAAGATGCCCATGTTTGTTTTCTGGGGCCACCATAGCAAAGGACCACAAACGGGTGGCTTAAAACAACAGAACTTAATTCTCTTGCGGTTCTGGAGACCACGGTGTTGGCAGGGCCATGAACTCTCTGAAGGCTCCAAGGGGAAGACCTTCCTTGCCTCTTCCAGCTTCTGGGGGTTGCTGGAATTCCTTGGTGTTCCTTGGCTTGTTGATGAGTCACTCCAACATCTGCTGCCATTTTTACACTGCCTTCTCCTCATGTGTCTGTCTGTATCTGTGTCTCTCCCCTTCTTTTTTTTTTTTTTTTTTTAGTCAAGTCTCACTCTGTCACCCAGGCTGGAGTGCAGTGGCACGCTTACAGACACCGCAGTCTCTACCTGCTGGGCTCAGGTCAACCTTCCGCCTCAGACTTCCAAATAGCTGGAACTACAGGTGCTCGCTACCACGCCCAGCTTATTTTTTGATTTATTCTAGAGACGAGGTCTCACCAAGTTGCCCAGGCTGGTCTCAATCGCCTCTTCTTAAAAGGTCACCAGTCATACTGTATTAGAACCTACTCTAATCTCATATGATCTCATCTTAACTAATGACATCTGCAAAGATCTTATTTCCAAATCAGGTCACATTCTGAGGTTCCGGTTAGACGTGAATCTTGGGGACACTGTTCAATTTACCACAGTGTCCCTTTCTGATCATCTAGTCATGCCCTGGCTATGTTCTTGGCTTCTCATATTACTCACACAATCCCTTAAGTGAAGGGACACAAGCCGGGTGTAGTGGCTCACACCTGTCATCCCAGCACTTTGAGAGGTCAGGGCAGGAGAACTGTTTGAGGCTAAGAGTTCAAGACCGGTCTGCACAACAAAGCGAAACCCTGTCTCTACAAAAAACAGAAAAATGTTTACACAATGGAATATTATTCAGCCATAAAAAGGAGTGAAGCACTGACTCATGCTACAACATGGATGAACCTTGGGAACATTATTTTATACGAAAGAAGCCAGTCACAGAAGGTCACATATTGTGTGATTCCTTTGATATGAAATGTGCAGAAAAGGCAGTTCTGTGGAGACAGAAAGAAGATTGGTGTTTGCTGAGGGGTGGCAGGAGCGAGGAGGGAATAATGGCCAAAAGGTTTGGGATTTTTTTTTTTGAGATGATTAAAATGTTTTAGCCAAGCCGGGCTCGGTGGCTCAGCCTGTAATCCCGCGCCTTTGGGAGGCTGAGGTGAGTGGATTGCCTGAGCCCGCGGGTTCGAGACCCGCCTGGGCAAGCAAGACCTCATCTCTACAATACATCAAAAAATTGGCCGGGCGTGGTAGCACATGCCTGTAGTTCAAGCTACTTGGAAGGCTGAGGCGGAAGGATCGCCGGAGCCTAGCAGGTCAAGGCTGCGGTGGCCGGGAGCGGCCGCTGCACTCCAGTCTGGGTGAAAGAGTGAGACTTCAACTCAAAAAAAAAAAAAAAATGTTTTAGCCAGGCACGGTGGCTCACACCTGTAATCCCAGCACTTTGGGAGTCAGAGGTGAGAAGATCGCCTGAGCCAAGATTGTGCCATGCACTCCAGCCTGGGCAACAGAGTGAGACCTTGTCTCAAAATATAATAATAAAATAAAAAATAAAAGTGTGGGGACCACAGCTCTAGGTCACCAACTAGGTCCAGGAGGATGCAGTCAGCCTCGGAAGGCCAAGGACTCTGGGCCCAGGTGGCAATGGTCGCCTTCACTGGGGTGTA
Organism: Tarsius wallacei; assembly: GCA_963574415.1. Taxonomy (NCBI): domain Eukaryota; kingdom Metazoa; phylum Chordata; class Mammalia; order Primates; family Tarsiidae; genus Tarsius; species Tarsius wallacei. The sequence continues at coordinate 11,506 of CAUYQG010244876.1, forward strand.
AGTTTAGGGAGGAGGAGAGCCATCCAGAGGGCCTTTGGTGGCCTGCCAGAGCCTCCGGCTTCCCACATGTCACGGGGCTTCTTTGGTACAGCCAGCCCTGCTCCTGTGTTGGTCCTTCCCAAGCACAGCGCGTCCTCTCCTGGGACAGCTCTATTAATATCCTCATGCGGGTGTTCTGGGATGGCCATTCATGCGGTCCGTCCTCACGTGTGGGCTCCACTCCGTGCCATTCATGAGTGTGACCCCCTTGGCTCAGCTGGCTTCCTCTCTCTCGCCTGTACCCTCTCTCTCTGCACCATCCTCCCCCGCTTCTCTGTCCCGGAGCGTCCCAGGCTCTAAGGCACTGTGTGCTCATTCTTCACACAGTGACCCAACAACCAACAGGCCACAGCATCCTCATCGTAGTCTAGATGGCCAACACCCAGCTGGGATGTGTGCTGTGCGGCCCTTCCTGGGATGACAGCATGAACAGCGTTCCCTGCAGGTGTGCAAGCGGCAGTCAGAGGTTGTTCTTTGCCTCGTGTGAGGTGCAAGCTTTCATGGCATGGAGGCCCCGACTCTTCCGTGAGGACCCCGATCCAGTTTCCTGACCCTCGTGACCAAGGCCCATGAACGACTGCAGTCCTGTGGGAAGAACATTCGTTGGCACGGAGATCCACACATGTGCTCACAGCCTCCATTCGGCAGACCTCATTCGTGGGCCTCTATCCTGAGCAGAGTATCTAAAGCAGTGACTCTCAACCAGGTGCAGTTTGGACCCAGTTTGGCGAACACTTGGCACCACCTGAAGACATTTTCAGCTGTCACATTTTGGGTGAGGGAGTTGCCACTGTGCTCGGTGAAGGCCAAGGAGTCCGTGAAGCACCCTATGTGAACAGGACAGCCCTTCTCCCCACCCCCAGCCACCCAAGGAAGAATGCTCTGGTCTTAAATGTCTATAGAGCTGAGGTTGGGAGACCCTGATCTCAAAGGACAAAAGTCTACATGTTTAAAGATATTTATAAGGCCGAGCACAGTGGCTCACGTCTATAATCCCAGCACTTTGGAAGGCCAAGGTGAGAAGATTGCCTGAGTCCATGGGATCGAGACCAGCCTGGGCAATTTGGCGAGACCTCATCTCTACAATAAATCAAAAAGTAAGCCAGGCGTGGTGGTGCATGCCTGTAGTTCCAACTACTTGAAAGGCTAAGCTGGGCTCGGTGGCTCAGCCTGTAATCCCGCGCCTTGGGAGGCTGAGGTGAGTGGATTGCCTGAGCCCACGGGTTCGAGACCTGCCTGGGCAACTTGGAGAGACCTCATCTCTATAA
>CAUYQG010244880.1:0-14762 GCA_963574415.1 Tarsius wallacei
TTTAATTTTAAGAAAGCATGGCTTTCTTAATGCCTTTTTTTTTTTTTTTTTTTTGGGTTGGAGTCGCACGCTGTCGCCCAGACTGGAGTGCCGTGGCCGCTCCCGGCCACCGCAGCCTCGACCTGCTGGGCTCCGGCGATCCTTCCGTCTCAGCCTTCCAAGTAGCTGGAACTACAGGCGTGCGCTACCACGTCCGGCTGATTTTTTTTGTTTTTTTGATTTATTGTAGATATGAGGTCTCGCTTGCCCAGGCGGGTCTCGAACCCGCGGGCTCAGGCAATCCACTCACCTCAGCCTCCCAAAGGCGCGGGATTACAGGCTGAGCCACCGAGCCCGGCTTCTTAATGCTTTTTTTAAATAAATGTAGCTACAACAGCATTTTGTATCATGAATTAGAAGACAGCAGAATGAAGATCCACGAGGAGCCACTGTGGCAGCTGTAGGCCCCCTACTTCTGTCATTTCCTTATGTGGAGGAAAAATACATGTCATGTTGAAGCCACTATCTTCAGGCCAAATAGACAAAATAACCACAAGAAGCTAAAGGATTTAAATGTAAGTTAAAGACTCTCACTGCTTGTAGAATCGAGATGGGAAAGTTTATGGAATAAAGATTTAATTGTCAAAGAAGAACTCATGAAGGAGACATGAGCAGATTAAACTTGAACAGATGTAGGATTTACCTTAATAAAAAGTAAGAGGATAAATATGAAGGTGCCCAATGGATGGTACAGCTCAGGGGCAAAATATAGAACCTGGAGGAAGGAAGTGAAGGTGTCAGAAGGTAGTATGATGAGATTTGCTTAAACCAGCAGTTTTGGAGGAATGTGGGCAGGAAGTTCATTTAGAATTTACAGAGAGTCGGGGCTCGGTGGCTCAGCCTGTAATCCTGGCTTTGGGAGGCTGAGGTGAGTGGATTGCCTGAGCCCGCGGGTTCGAGACCTGCCTGGGCAACTTGGCGAGACCTCATCTCTACAATAAACCAAAAAATCAGCCGGGCGTGTTAGCGCGCGCCTGTAGTTCCAGCTACTTGGAAGGCTGAGGCGGAAGGATCCCTGGAGCCCAGCAGGTGGAGGCTGCGGTGGCCGGGAGCAGCCACTGCACTCCAGTCTGGGCGACAGAGTGAGACTCCAACTCAAAAAAAAAAAAAAGAACTTTCAGAGACAGGCAAAATAGAGATGAGGAAACCGCACCCCAAGCAGCATTCCCAAAAGTAAGATGAGCCAAATTTAGTTGGCGTTTGACCAAAAAAAAGGTCAAAACAGAAACAGAATTAATTATTCATGCTTTACTGCCAGAGTTTAAGGCAGTGGGATTCCCACTGGTGCTAATAAATGTAAATAATCCATTTTAAACTAAAATAAATTAATTGGAAGTACAACTTCAGGTGGTCTACTTTCCTGTACCTTGGTGAAAAGACAGTGAGAATTTGGGAAGGGTTTGTGAAGCAGATCAAGAAGTACCGACAGAAATAATTCTAGGCCAGGCTCGGTGGCTCAGCCTGTAATCCCTGCACTTTGGGAGGCAGAGGCAAGTGGATTGCCTGAGCATGCAGGTTCAAGACCAGCCCGGGCAACTTGGCGAGACTTCATCTCTACAATAAATAAAAAATTAGCCAGGCATGGTAGCACGCACCTGTAGTTCCAGCTACTTGGAAGGCTGAGGCAGAAGGATCCCTGGAGCCCAGCAGTTTGACACTGGGGCAGCCGTGGGTGTGCCACTGCACTCTAGCCTGGGCGACAGAGTGAGACTCCAGTTCAAAAAAAAAGAGAAAGAATTCTACTATTCTAGTATGTACCAAAGTGTTACCATGAGCCTGCACATTTGAGATGGTTTGTGACCTATAACCAAAGGATTTCCTATGACCACTGAACAAGTTAGTTGAGTAATAAATCATATAGCTACATATCCACTCCACCTCGTCTACTTTTCAGCATCATTGTCTGGGACTGGGAAAAGGCAGAAGAAATGCACTCTTAGAGTGTCCTATAGGAGGTGGTCTGTTCTTACTCTCCCCCCAGGAGACTGGGCCCACCTAAAGAAAGGAGTAGAATTTTGGGAGGTTGATATGGCATGCATGGTAAATCACAGGATCCCATACAATGGGATTTTAAACAGGAAAGTTCTATTTATGACCTACTTGCTGAGATTGGGGTGTGATAAATTAAGGATGTGATAAATTCTTTCTACCTTAGTATCCAGTGAAATTTCTCTCCTCAAAAAAATCCTTAAAAAATTCATATACTCACTATCTATGTCCCAATCTTTCATTGACCTGAAAATCCTGAAGGACTCAAAATTTTATAGTCAGAACTATAGAGATCAATGATGTAAAAGCAATTCAGTTGTTTTCTCTTCAAGAAGAAACGCTGGGAAATGTTTCAAAAACTCTGTTTTTATTAAAAACTTCCAAATTAAGACTTAGAATATATTTTTTGAGAAATGAGCATTTATATATGATGGGACATTTGTATCGCAAATAATAAATATTAGGCCAGGCATGGTGACTCAAGCCTGTAATCCCAGCACTTTGGGAGGCCGAAGTGAAAGGATTGCCTGAGCTCAGGGGTTCGAGACCAGCCTGGGCCACTTGGTAAGACCTCATCTCTATAATAAATCAAAAAAATAAGCCTGGCATGGTAGCTCGTGCCTGTAGTTCCAGCTACTTAGAAGGATAAGGGGGAAGGATCGCCTGAACCCAGCAGGTTGAAGCTGTGGTGGCTGTGAGCACACCACTGCACTCCAGCCTGGGCAATAAAGAGAGACTCCAACTCAAAAAAAAAAAAAATTCAGCTGCTTATTATGCACAGTCAATCTCTGGTTTAATTTGCATATTTGATAAAAATGCATTTGTGTAATAAACATTTACTTGATGTTAAAAAAAAAGAAAGGTGTAGAACAGGAAGTCATCACCACAGTTATAGTAAAGTATTCAAGGAAAGAGCAAACAAACAAAAAACTAATGTGGAACAAGAGTAAGTAACAATAACAAAAAACTATGTCAAATATTTTGTCATTTTACTACTATACAGATATTACATAAATGTTGAAATGCCTAAAAAATTTAGAGTTATCTTAAGACCCACTCTATTTCTATATAATAGAATTATAACTGTAATATCCATTACCAACAGAATAACTAGACACTAGTTAAATAAAGTAGAAAGAAAAGTAATTTCCATAAATATGCACCAGCCATACAGAATTTGCAGGCCCCAAATCTAAGACTCTGGGGGCAACCCCCTAGAGTCCCCTCACACGGTGGGAGCTTTTCTGTCCTGTCAATAAATCTTGCTTTCAAAAAAAAAAATAAGACTCTGAGTTTGGACAAATATGTCTAAAAGAAATCCAGGAGTCTCATCTACATACTACTAAGTGAAGAGAAGGTATCCATTAAGCATTTTTGACAGGAAAATTTTGACAAAAATTTAAATTAATTATTAGAGTAACTCTCCTTTCTTTTAAATTTTTATAGAAATTCCTACTCTCCTTTTGAACTTCTTTTTCTATTTTTAAAACTCTTTTCCAAGGGAACACTTCTATACTGTTGGTGGGAGTGTAAACTAGTACAACCTCATGGAAAACAGTTTGGCAATTCCTAAAAGGTCTAAAAATCGACCTTCCGTATGGCCCCACAATCCCCTTACTGGGAATTTACCCAGAGGAACTCAAATCACTCTGTGAAAAAGATACCTGCACACGCGTGTTTATTAGCATTGTTCACAATAGCAAAAACATGGAACCAACTGTGCTGCCATTGAAAGAGGGCGGGATTGAAAAACTGTGGTACATATACATGATGGAATATTATGCAGCCATAAAGAAGGGCAAAATTATGAACATCACAGCAACTTGGATGGACTAGAGTCTATAATATTGAGTGATCTATTACAGAAACAAAAAACTAAGTATCACATGTTCTCACTCATAAGTGGACCTTGAACAATTATCATGATACTATAAGAAAAGGATTGTCAGTAGTGGGAAATTGCTGGGGCAGGGGTGGGATTGGCAGTAGTGGGATACTGCCAGGGGAGGGGGGCACACCTCATCAACAAGGTTACCCGTATAATGAACATTTGTGTACTTAACCCTGAATTGTACCCACATCTTTAATATAAAAAAAATTTTTTTAAACTCTTTTCCAAATCACATTTTCTAGATAAATTTTATCACAGTTATCAAGGTAATTTCTAGTCTGATAAGCAATATTTTCTATGAATGACTGTGATACAGATCATCTAGCTAACTAAAATTAAAGTTTACTACATGAGAGGCAGCATTTACGTAAGTAGTATAAACTTGTGGCAAAATAACAATATAAATTTTCATTCCCAAATGATAATGTTTATTAAATACAAAACATTATAAATTGAGATATTAAGAAGTATTTGCAGAACCCAGGGGTTCTGTGTGTGTGTGTGTGTGTGCAATATATACAATATGTACACATGAGGAAGGTGATTCAGAAATGAGGAAACTGATTATTTCTATAATAGTAGGATTCGCTGTATATTTATATTTGTAGATTATCCAGTCTAGGTCAGATCTATGTAAGAGACTCAGAGTAAATCCGTCCCTGTGTTTCTTTGTTTTCAATGTATTCTCATGTTACAGTCACTGAATAACTGACTAGTGAAATTCCTCTCCCAGATGGCCCATGTCAGTGGTTCAAAGCTCCAGCACTCAAATGTTAATTCCCCAGAGGCAATATGCAAATGAAAGAGCTTATATGGAAAGCCAAAGCCACAACAAATCATCCCAGTAACATATTATCTTGACTATGCCAAGCTAGTCACCCTACAAATATTCCACTCCTTCAAAACTGAAACATTATTAATGAATGAAGCATCAGAAATCTAAACAATGACTTTTGGAAATGTGTATCTGTGCTACTCCCCACTTTCAAATACAATGTTGTAACACGTGTAGACACACACAGCACTTTTGAAGGAATAATTCTGGAGTAATCAAGAAGAAATTTAAAATAAAAATAAGCATTGGGAAATTAACCAAAGTAGCAATGCAACTTTATTAACTATGCAGCTTATGTTTTTAATTTTTTAAAATTTGTAAATACTTACATAGTTCAACATTTTCTTTTTTAAGTTAGAATGCTAACACTGAAATCTCTCTTCTTTCCCCAGTTCTTGTCTTTTGTCTGCTCAGAATGTCTGGGTGATTGCCATTTCTCTTCTAGTTCCAGCAAAATCATGTGAGATTAATGGACAAAATAGAAAGCAACTGAAAGGATGAAATGCCCAAATGGAATAATTTAATAAAATAATCTTAGCTAACGTGCAGCCATTTTGAAACTGCCTGTGTCGTGTTTTCTTGGCAAATTACCTAGCTTGCCCTCTAATCATTAGCCAAAGGCATAAGCAGTTTCCAGTGGTAGCTATTGATAACTGTTTTACAACCCCTCCCCCAGCTTGTTTTGTATTAATTAGCTTTTTTATTCCAAGTATTTGTCTCCCAGCCACAAAAAACCAAGATAACCTGGCTAATTTTTGATTTATTATAGAGACAAAGTAATCTGTTGTGATCAGCCTTCAGTGACAGCTCAGCAGCCCACCTCTAATGAAGTCACAAGATGTGTTGTCCTGACAACATCAAGGCACAAGACCTATGTTATCAACATCCAAGAATGCAGTAGCTGGAGATTTTTATTAGCCATACTTCTTTATAGAAACCTTAAATACACCTCTGCCCCACCTCCTCACACCTGGCTGCCCATAGCATTGGCCCTATTCGTCTATCCTGAATGTGAATAAACTCTTTTGCTTTGCCTTTGCAATTCTTTGCTTTATTACTACGGCACCAGCTCACCGACCTAACAGTAACAAAACAGATGTATTTGTGTAAATGCACAAACACACAGATAGATAGATAGATAGATTAAAAAGCTAATGCATAATATAGAGGACTGTTCAAATGGGGTAGAGGACTGATTCATAAGTAAAAGTCATTGAGTCAAATGGCTATACATCTGGGGAAATTTATTCTTATTTTATAGCATGGATATGTAAATAAATGAATATATTTCATGTAAATTAAAGATAGAAACCTTAAAACAATGAAATTAATAAAAGTAAGTACAATATAATTTTTAATATCACATTGGGGTTAGCAAGAATACTGAGAAAAAGCCAGGATATAGGTGGAAAGAACAACAAAACTAAATACTTGAACATTTAAACTACAGAAAAGAGTCTACAATAAAAGTTTAAAATACACACACACACACACACACACACACACACACACACACACACACGAGGGGACCCCAAAAAAGTAATTTATTTATAAAAATTGTGTATTGGCCAAGCTCGGTGGCTCAGTTTGTAATCCCAGCACCTCAGGAAGCCAAGGTGAGTGGATTGCCTGAGCCCATGGGTTCGAGACCAGCCTGGGCAACTTGGGGATACCTCGTCTCTATAATCAAAAATTAGCCAGGCATGGTAGCATGCACCTGTAGTTCCAGCAATTTGGAAGGCTGAGGCGGAAGGATTGCTGGAACCCAGCAGGTCGATGCTGGCATGGCCATGAGTGTGCCACGGCACTGCCCGTGCAATAGAGTAAGACTCCAACTCAAAAAAAAATATGTGTATTTATTCTTACATGTTTAAACTTCAGTCACCTTCCAAGTACTCTCCATTTGATGCAATACACCTATTGAGATAATATTTCCACTGTTCAAAACAATTTTTGCACTTTTCAATTTTGATGTCTTTTAGTGCTTCTGCCATTTTTTGTTTCACCTTTTTCACATCAGCAAAATGTTTCCCTTTGAGGACTTTTTTCAACCAAAACAAACAAAAACATTGTTTTGAATGAGATGGGGTGAATAGAAAAGGTGGGGCTCAAGGTTCATGCTGTTTTTGGTCAAAAACCGCTGAACACTCAGTGTGATGTGGGAAGGTGCACATGTAAATCATTCATTAAGAAATGGGCAAATGCATTGAAAGAATCTCCAAAAAAAATTCTACTGAAGCTGAATGCAGCCTCTCAAAACAACACTAGCTGGTATACTGATGCCAGTGGGTTCCCAGAACACTTACCTAGCAGGGGAAACCTGCACTACCAGGATCTCACTCTTCAAGAAGTAATTCTGGTTTTATTTGTGTCCCCCCCCATACACACACACACACACACACACACACACACATTTGCAACATATACGACAGACAACAGACAAAGGTTTAATATTTACTATTTCTATATTTATATAAGAAAAAGACAAAACTATAAAATATGAACACAGATTATAAAATAGCAATTTACAGAAGAAATACAAATGGACAGTAAATATATATATATAAAGATATTCAGACTTACCAGCTATCAAAAAATATAGATTAAACCAAAAGATACAAATTCTTTACCTCTTAGTTTTGTAAACACTAATGAGATGAATAACATACAAGTTGAGTGTCAATAATATGGTGATGAAATCTATTTTATACTTTACAAGTGTAAATATATAATGTGTGTGTATGTATATACATATGATAAGATGGAGAAATCTTTATATTCCCAAATTCCAGTGGGGCTAAGAAGACAGTCCAAGCTGGGAAGGACCACCCCAAATGCCACTGATACCCCATCACGCCTACCTCCATTCTCCAAGATAAGAAGTTAGCGCGAGAGACTTTATTACACTTTTAAAGTGACTTCCAGACCAAGAGGAGCATCAGGTTGAAGGCAGATGGAGAAGTAAGCCAGTGAGATGACAGATGACCACGTGCGAGGGAGAAATTACACCATCTATTATGATGTTTCTTTTCTTCAGGAAAGTTTTAAAGCTCAGGAATTTGGAGTATAATTGGCTTTTTGGAGGAGAATGCTGAAGGAGGAATAAGCTTTGCACATAAAGCATTGTGAAGGACATAAAGGGCGAATTCAGGGGGAAGCTTTGATTTGTCACAGACCCTGGGACTGGGTTTGGGCTAAGGTGACCCAGATTTCTAACAGGCAGAAAATCTTTAGTATCAAATTTGAAAAGAAAAATAAAAGATAAAAAATAAGAACAATAATGTGCATGTGTTTATGTATGGGTGTGTGCATACACATATAATTTAGCCATGATTTGTTATGACATTGTTTTACTATGACATTTTACAGGTTGGAAACAGATTTATATTTAAAAAATAAACATAAATTTGGCAAATAGTTTTTCCAAGTCTGTGGGCTGTCTCCCTGCTCTCTTGATGGTTTATTTGGCTTTGCAGAAGCTCGTCAGTATGATGAGGTCCCACTTGTCTATCCTATCTCTTTAGGGTATGGGCACTTGGAATTTTATTCAGGAATTGGTTGTCAGTTCCAATTTCCATGAGGGTGTTTCCTGCATTTTCTAAGTTTCTTATAGTTTGAGGTTTTACGTTTAGGTCTTTGATTCACGTAGAGCTGATTTTTGTGTATAATCATAGTCTTCTGCATGTAGCGAACCAGTTTTCTCAGCACCATTAACTGAGTAGGTTCTCTTCTCCCCAGTGGTTGGTGGTGGAGGCCTTGTCTAAGCTGAATTGGTTGAGAGATTGAGGCTTTGTTTCTGGAGTCTCTATCCTGTCCCATTGTCCTATATGCCTTTTCTTATACCAATACCAGGCTGTTTTGATTATTGTAGCTTTATAATAAAGTTTAAAGTCTGGGAGTGCGATACCTTCTGCTTTTCTTTTTTTTTTTTCTTTTTTATATACATTAAATGCTGGTATTTTTTTTACCCCTTGTTTTTTTTTTTTTTTTTTTTTTTGCTGAAGGACAGAGACCTTTAGATTGAGGTGAATGTCTGACCCCTATGAATGGTGAAAGGGACAGAAAGAGGATCAGGTAAGCAGAGCCTCAGACAGAAGTGAAGCTGCCCTTCAATGTATTGAAGGTACCAGGGAGTAAGTGAAGGCTTTATTGGAGGTATAAGGAGGTGTAAGGAGGTATTGTGGACCATGTGAGGCTTAAAAAAGACTCTTGACCAACCCAAGGGAGGTACATCTTGATCACCTCAAAGGGACCTTAGAATTTGTGGGAAAAAGAATCTCCTTGGGAAATCAAAGTTTGGACTTGGAAAATTTGGAACAATATGGTATTATTTGGGACTTACAGGAATTATGAATGACCTCAACATTATCTCCTGACTAGAAGGGACTATAGCTATCAGACCTTCTGCAATGTTGGTGCAAAAAGGTGCCATGTAGTGATTGCAGAGGACATGCATTATTTGCAGACTAATGGAACCAGGATAGCTCCACACTGTATTATCGCATCCCTTTCCTACAATTAACCAGTTCTCTCTCTCTCTCTCTCTCTCATACACACACACACACACACACACACACACACACACAGACACATTCATTCCAAGTCATTGTGGCAGCAATGGGCATGTGCTGCTTAAGTCTCCCTTCAAGAGGAAAACTGCCCTGAGGAGTGTACACAGACTCTGGCTGTGACACTTTGGATCCACTTTGGATAACTTTGGATCTACTGTGGTGTTCATGCTGAGGAAGTCGTGTTCTCCCAGGCTTACTCCCAGATGATGACTAAACAAAGCAGGGAAATCAGCCCATTGACTTGTGAGGAAACCTTCCCGTCAGCTCAGACAAGACTTTCTCAGCTACACTGCTGTTTTGAAGCTCTTCTTACCCGATCCTCTTTCTGTTCCTTTCTCCATGAACAGGTGTCAGACAGCAACATCTATCTCCCCGGCAATTTCTACTCCCTCCTCAATGTTTTCCTCAATATGAGGGGGGGACCCAAAAAAACCCCATAATTATCTCTTTTTTGTTTGTTTGTTTTTAGAAGGCAGGCCACTTGTAGTATAGGCTTCCCCAACTAGGTGAGTGTTCTGGGAACCTACCTGCATCAGTGTACCAGCTAGTATTGTCGTGAGAGGCTGCGTTTGACTTCAGTGCATTTTTTTTTTAGATTCCTTCAACGTGTTTACCCATTTCATAACGGGTGATTTATGAGCACACCTGCCCATACCAGCCTGAGTGCTCAGCAGTTTTTGACCAAAAACTGCATGACCCCCATGCCCCACCCTCCCTATTCACCTGATCTCACCCTGAGCAATTGGAAAAAGTACTCAAAGGGAGACGTTTTGCCAACATGGAAGAGGTGAAACAAAAAACAGCAGGTGCACTAAGAAAGCATCAAAACTGATGAGTTCAAAAACTGTTTTGAGCAGTGGAAAAAGCATCTCAATAGGTGTATTGCATCAAACAGAGTACTTTGAAGGTGACTGAAGTTTAAACATGTAAGAATAAATACACAATTTTTTATAAATAAATTCTGGGTTTTGGGGGGTCCCCCCTCGTAAATCTCCAGTGCATCTAATTCTGTCTTTGTATCTGCTTTTCTGAAGACCCAAACAAATACATCCACTCCTAGTTTACAGATATTTCTCCTCGCAGATTTTAGGAGGAATGCCATTGTAGTGCACAACTCAAAGGGGTACATCACAGTCTTTATGAAGGACAGACCCTGAAGCTGTGCAAGACATCACTGTCAGGGCCTTACACAACAGCTCTGTTTGAGCTAAGGAAGTTGTATTTAAGAAAATGGCTTTGATAAGTTATAAGCATCTCCCCAGATAAGTCTGCAGACTTTTTCTTTCAGAACAGTATGCTGCTTGAGAGTTTCTGAAGCACTCCAACTGGGGCTGTACCTATAGGACCAAAGCAAAAAATAAAAAATAAAATTCTCAAAATGGTCAGTCGAATTAACTGCAGTTGTTTCAAAGCCTTTCTAGTGGTGGCAAAGAGTGCTTTAGGGCACAGGTATGTGAGTTTTTTTTCTGTAAAGAACCAGATAGTAAATATTTTTGGCTTTGTAGGCCACCATAAACTCTCTGTCACAACTACTAAAATCTTCCTATTGTAATGTGAAAGCAGTCAGAGATAATGCATAACACAAATGGGCATGGCTGTGTTCCAATAAAACTTTATTTATGGTCACTAAAATTGGAATTTTATATAATGTCCACGTGTCACTAAAAAAAATCCTTTGATTCTTTTTTCAACCATTTAAAAATGTAGAAACCATTTTTAGCTGCAAGTCATACAAAAACAGATGGTGGGCCAAATACAAAAGCAGGTGGTGGGCCAGATTTGGCCCACAAGATGTATTTTTCTGACCCCTGCCTTAGGCCACTCACCAAAGGGCCACTCCAGAGAGAAGATAAGTGAGGGATGCCACTGGCTGGACTGTAACTCTCCGACCCTGTTTGGCCCTTGGGGACACAGGATCAACCTTGATCAGAAAATGACCAGTTTGGGAGGAAGGGGAGGAACTCACTGCAAAGCTGTTTTTGTGTTCCTTTTAGAGTTAAGGTTACAACTAGATTCTCTGCTTCGTTGGCATCAAAAAGCTAGAAAATGTTGCTTGCTGGTTTCTCGCAATGCTCTGAAAGTTTTTAAAAACATCTCATTTGGATTATTATATTCAGAGTGAAAATCATAGCTTATACCTTGAAATGGCTCCTTCTTTCTGGGAAGACTCCTGTATACATTACCTGCTGCAGAGTAGGGAACATTCTCCCACTGTATACATTGGACCTTACAATTCCTTGGGTTTTCTTGTTTGCATGGTTGGTTTTGTTAAGGAAGGGGTTATACTTCTTTTTTAGGAAATATTGAAAATAAAAGATAAAAGCCTCTTAACTTTCCACTACATAACAGTGAACTAAGAACTGGCATGAAAATGCAATATTCTGTATGATTTATTTGATCACACTGTTCTCTGATGCCGTATCTAATATTTCCACCCTGACCTTTCCTAAGATTTTGCCTGTTCTTTCATAAGGGATTTAAGTGAAAGGGCAAAGCATTCTGAATGAACATAGAAACAGAGTAGGAATTCCATAAAATCCACAGAAGCAAAACAAACTCGGGGCAATTAGTGGCATTCATTGAGTTCACTTGCTCTCAGGAAACTTACTATCATACCCCATACAGCAAACCCTTGGAGAATGACTAGAAAGAGTCAAAACCTTGGAAAGAGGGATAGAAAGAGTCAAAGGAAATAAGAATGCCCATATGTTGAAATCAAACATCTATTACAGTACTGTTTTTAACTTTTCTATTTCAAGAGTAAAGACTTGAATTATCAGTAATGCTATACTTGAATGTGACCCAGCCCTTTCTCCAAAAAAATTCTTTCCATATAAAGCAATCTCCCCAGATAAATCTGTAGACTTATAAGGCAAACCCATATATAGCAAACCCTACCCCCAAAATAAATCCTCTTACTGTTAAGGATTTTACCACCAATAACCACAAGAATACAGGAAATACTTAAACAAAGAAACATAAAAATTATAGAATTCCAGAAGTGTTAGAAAGCTTAGAAGATATGATTCCATCCTATAATTCATAATATCATGGCCAAACTGAACTGATAGCTAGAAACCCAACTGGTGCCCTGTTCTTGAAAGTGGAACTCGATAAATTTCATCCCTCCTTCATCTGACCCAAAAAGACAGGTCCTCTAATCCTGCTTCCAGTAATGAGGCTCAGCTTAGACTCCTACCATAGCATGAAGGACACAAAATAAATGCTCTTTTATTGCACTCACATAAATTGTTCTTTTAGAACCTGGATCTGACAGAATCTATTTCATAGGAACGGTTAACTGTGAACAAGACAGCGTCACTGGAAGCCCAATCCCCATCAGTACACAATATGTCCATGTAGCAGAATACATTTGTACCCCCAAATCTAAAATTTTAAGAAGAAGAAGACAGAGTGGTTAAGAGCATAGTTTCTGGGATCCAACTGCCTAGGTTTAAATGCCATGTCTGCCCCTGCCTACTTCTTCGAACTTGGATAAGTTTCTTTACCTTCACAAGTATCATTTTCTCATCTGTAAAATCAGAATAATAATATGACACAACTCATACAATTGTTGGAGTATTAAGAGCTAATCTACAATGAGTCCTTGATAAGTGTTAGTAGCTATTATTACTGTTATTGTTATTCAGGGTCCTGCACACTCACGGTCCCCACTTCGATTCACAGTCAATGAAGAGAAATAAGTCTTATACCTCTTCCTGAGAACTCATCATTTAGATTCAGTCAATACTCTGGGTTATCTAGTGATATTCAATTTTAAGGGGCAAGCTGAGCTAAAAATCCATACATGAATATAGGTTCAAAAGTTGATATCTCACTTACGTGCAGCCCCATAAATTTTCAGGATTAAAAAACCAGCATCATTACCTTCAAGAAGTTTTGTGGATTCACATCGGAATGCCAACTAGGAAATCGATATTTTAGCAATAGTAAATCCTAAAAAAGTGTGTCCCTAAGGAGTGCTCCAACGGCTGGGTGAAGCGGTTACCTGAACCAGTTATTTATTGGCTATGAAGACAATGGTCAACAAAGAAGTTGTTTATTAGAGGCTGTCATTATTTTTAACAAACCAAGCCCACTTATGTGGAATCATGGAGATACCCACCAAAGTAGGATGATTAAAATAATAATCGGACCATTTTACATACTATGGACAAGTACTCACACCATGATTTTTCATTATAGGAAGAGAATCCCTGTGATAAAATTACGAATAGCTTCTATGAATTTTTAGAAGTCTGGGCTTCTTGTAGGGTTTTCAGGTAAAGAAGCCATTTCTGACCATCATGAACAACTTTGTTAATAACCATTTCATATAATTCAGATGCACCCAAAAAAATCCATAAATATAGTCGAAGCCAATGTGAAGGAGAAAATAAAAGATTTGAGTTCTAAAACAAAACAGGAATTTTAAAAGTCATTTATAACTTGAAAGATTATGCAAATCTTTTGTACAAAACACAAGTAAAGGGAACAAATCCCCGCTGCAGCTGCATATGGGTTAGGATTTGGGAGGCCATTTGAGAAAAATTCTGTACCTGCCCTGAGCACAAACACACTTTGAGAGTCAAAAGTTTTCCTCAACTATGTTCAACACACATTCCAGAGCTTGAACTTGATGGCTATTAGAACAAAGAGATGGTGAAGTACTATGCAGAGATCCTCAGAGGCACAACCAATTCTCATCTTATGTTCAACATCTCAGGAAATAACTTAGTGGGCTTATTTTTTAAAACTTTGGAGAAAAAAGCCAATGTCTTGATCAGTTTCTAGCCACAGAAAACAGGACCCAGTCTTCTATAGCATGTTAAATTTAATAGCATTTAATTTAAAATGCTATAGAAGATCCAGGACCCGGTCTTCTATAGCATTTTAAATTTCACTTGGGCCATATAAAAGGGGGGGACCCCAAAATACTGGAATTATCTTTTTTGGGTTTTTTTGAGGACAGTATTCTTGTAGTAAACACTTCCCCCGCTAGGTAAGTGTTCTAGGAACCTAAGCATCAATGTACCAGCTAGCTAGCATTGTTTGGGAAACTGTGTTAGGCTTCTGTGAATTTTTTTTTTTTTTTTTTGGAGATTCTTTCAACATGTTTGCCCATTTCATGATGGGTGATTTATGAGCACACCTGCCCACACTGTGCTGAGTGTTTAGCAGTTTTTGACCAAAAACCACGTGGCCTCCCTCCCCCACCCTCCCTATTCACCCAATCTCACCCTCAGCAACTTTTTTTGTTCCCCCAAATGAAGAAAGTCTTCCTCAAGGGAAACATTTTGCCAATTTGGAAGAGATGAAACAAAAAATGGCAGAAGCACTAAAAGGCATCAAAATTGACAAGTTAAAAAAACTGTTTTGAGCAGTGGAAAAAGCATCTCGATAGGTGTATTATATTGAATGGAGAGTATTTTGAAAG